>PVIC010027284.1:0-23963 GCA_004025085.1 Thryonomys swinderianus
GAAGGAATAAATATGATACAGAAAGAAAATAAAAGAGCATGTATAAGGGGGGAGGAGGGGGGAGTGGGTAGGGATATGGGTAAAAATGAGAATTAACTTGTGGCATATACTGGTAAAAATTTCCCAATGTTATATGTGATTTTGAGATGTATATAAATTGTACCAATAAAGAATTTAATTAAAAAAATCTATCATACATTCTAGAACCCATTTACATCTACAGGTTCTTATACCAGAGAAAAGATAGTATTAACATATCTGTGGTCTATTTATTTGACTTATTAGTGTGTTCTTAAGGTATATCCATTTGTACAAAAATGAATAAAAATCGTCATTTATGGCAAAGTAATACTCCACTTTATTTTTTTTTAAAAAACATATCTTCTTTATCCAGTCTCCAGTTGATGGGCATCTGGATTGTTTCCAAGATTGGGCTATCAAAAATCAAGCTGCTATGAACATGGGTGTACATATGTCTTTACAATTTCATTCTTTTAATTCCTTCAAGTATATTCCTGGCAGGGGAATAGCAGGATCAAATGAGACCTCTAGTCCCAGTTTTCTGAGGAATCTCCACACTAATCTCCACAATGGTTGCACAAGTCTACAATCCCACCAGCACTGGAGAAGGGTTCCTTTCTCCCCGCAGCCTCGCCAGAATTTATTGCAGGTTGATTTTGCAATAGTAGCAATTCTTTGTGGAGTGAGATGGAATCTCAGTGTTGTTTTTACCTGCATCTCTAGAATGAGCAGTGATGTTGAACATTTCTTCATATGATTCTCGGCTGCTTTTACTTCTGCATTTGTCTGAGGTACTGATTTTTCAGAAGGCTTAAAATTAACTTAAATCACTTATTCAGTGCATTATTTAATGATAATGTCCTCTAAGAGTCATAAGAAAAATGTTCTGATGGCAGTTCGTGAACAAATAGACTGCACAGGATTATCAAATCTTGCTTTTTGAGACAGGGTCTCGCTTTGTAGTTCAGGCGGGCCCTGAGCTCACTATGGTGCCCAGGCAAGCCGCCGCAAACTCAGCAATCCTCCTGTCCCTGCCTCCCGAGTGCTGGGATGACAGGCGTGAGCCACCATGTCCGGCATTGTGGTATGCGGTGTTGATTGTTGGTGGGCGTGTCTCCACGTCCAGCGTTATATGTGGTTTCCGGGGATCGAACTCAGGGCCTTGCGCTTGCGAGGCAGGCGCCGGAACCACTGAGCTAACCCTCCGGCTCAGGATTATCAAATCTTATAATGAAAGTTTAACATAACTTTGCAATTGCAGCAATAATTATCACTCTATGATATATGTTTGACTTTTTGAAACATCTCAAGTAAATTTGTATTTTCAAAACCACTTCAGAATGTTTTGCTTTAGATTTTAACTTGAAAAAATGTATTGGTATACATTTAACTGTTTGGCTGATGTAAAATCCCAGGCCAAACTTCTTGTTTGATTTTATGAAAACTTTTCATTTTACTTTTTCATCAAATCTTAACCAACAAGTTTTTTAGAGTCAAATTTTCTACTTTTGTTCTAAACGTTTTCCCTCACTTTCTGTCTTTTGACTGCAGAAAGTAATGAGTCTATTTTTCTTGGTCATATAATTCTATGCAGAAATGTTTAAAAACCCAAATCTTTCATTCAATTAATTATTAATGGAGGGAATGGATGAAACTTTCCTAAAACATTCACTTCAAAATCATAATTCTGGAAATTTTTAAAAAAAATATAGATTCCACAGATTGGCAAGAATTTAGACACTGCTATCTAAACATAAAGGAATCTCACAGTTTTGCAACAGGACCACTTAGGAAATGCTTAATCTAGAAAAAAGTATTTTAATACAGCCAGGATGAATTCAATCACATAAAAATTGACAAAGTAACATGCTGCAACATTTTTGAATAGTTATTAATACACACCCCCAGAGATCCAAAACTTATAATATTGTGTAGGTTTTAATTGCAATTTTCTTACTGACTATAATAGCATAAATCTGAAGTTCATTAAGGACATTTACACTAAAGAAGCTATCTGATATTCATCTCTTCATTTTAGTTGTAAATATCAGTAATCATAAAGTCGGACATCACTTGGAGAAAAACACAAATCTACGTAATACAATGTTTTGCTGTCCTTCGGATATTTCTTGCTTTGCCTTAGCCCAAAGTCTTCGCTACTTAATGAAATTTTCTAGCAACCTTCTCTCATCTCTTGGAAAGTAGAGAAGCATTCCTGTAGTTATGACTCACTTCCATCCCTCTGAAACACCAAACATGCCAATAATATAAAACATGCATTTTAATCAACTAAGATTTCTGTCAAAGGCTGATATATCACATTTTTAATTTTATATATTGACTAATTCTATCTCAAACCCTATTATAATTTGTTATATTTTAATCTTCTTTTGTAATATGCAGTAGAGCTTAACTGCACATTCTTTTTCCCATGAGAAATATGAACCATCTTACAGCTTGCAGTCTCTCTAATTTCTCCCTGCTTTCCTAAACAAAACATATGCAATTTTAATAAGTACCAAAATAGCTTTCAAAGTACCCTTTGCACAAACATCTTCAATTGACAGTTAACTAAATTTCACATTTGTAGCATCAAATAGATATGTTAAAATTCTGGGAATGAAAACACCCTTTTTGCATTTTATGAGAGATCCTATGTCTTCATGTTAGTAAATTTAAAATCACTTTTAAGTTATTTCTTTTCCCTCCTGAGACTTTACATCTAAGCAGTCTGTCTCCCCCACTAACCAGGATCACTTCAATGCAGCAGCATTTTCGTTGAAAGTAACACTTGTTGTCAATCAATAAGATTATAATTAATGAAAAATAATGCCTTACAGACCTTTTTAAAAAATGCCTTGACATCACAATTTCTGAACGTAAAAGAGCAAACACCACAAAGAACTGTCCAGACTAGTGAATCCACCCTTTGGGATAGCTGGTATTTAAAAAAATTCTGTGTCATGCCATTTATGTGAATCAATGTTAGTGAGAAACCATCAGCAAATGTAGGATGTGTTAGCATATGCGACTGACTACAGATATCAGGGGGTTGACATGTGCTGCATGAAAGAAAGAAGAAGACAAGAAGTCTTTGAATATAGACATCTTCACATCTCAGGATGTTAAGAGGTAATAATACATCGGAAGAACTATTCAGGGAAACTGACTAGTTTGTTTAGGTTGACCTTGGTACCATCTAACTGGTAAACCCAACAAGGTCTTAAAAATACTGGTTAATCTCTCCAAAAGAGTAAACTGAGTATCACCATAGCACTAAAAATAATTTTAGTGTGTATGCATGCATAGGATTTTTGTGTCATAGCAATATTTTAATGCTATAAGAATTATTTCCAAAAAAGCACTACAATGAGGTGAGACACTTCTCATCAAGCTCCAGGGAATCCAGTAAGTTTAAACTCCATATCTATTAGGTAAACCACAAAATGAATAGTATGTCATCATTCTATGAGTATGTTTGCAATCTACATAACACTTCCAAGGGCATAATAAGGAGTATCTCATTACATAACAACATCATCCTGCCACTTTAAGAACACACACACACACACACACACACACACACACACACACACACACACACACACACATATATATATATATATATATATATATATATATATAAAACATTTGACAGTTTTCATATGACAGAGAGTTAAGGACAAAAGACATTTGTTACCAACTGTCAGCATTATTTTACCAAATGTCTTGCCTTGTTTACCCCGGCAACATACTTAAACCCCATGCTTTCTGCAGAAATGTGACCAAGTAAGGTTTACAGTATGTACAGAATAATACAACAATACAAACATCTAATAAGTAATTTAATTTAATAAGTAAATTAGCTTGGCCAAATGCATGAAGCTTGAATACTAAATGGAATGTTTCAAGATCATAAAGGCAAACATGAGAAATTGGAATTTCATGTTAAATATTCCAATATATTTTTACTATTTTAACTAACATTTTTCTGACACCTGCAATCCTTTTTTGTTTACCTTCCTTTTTTTCACTACTATAACCTGGCCCCTCATCTTATCTCTTCGTTTTAGAATTTTGGCTTGTAACACTCAGCTCTACACTATGGAGTCTTGGGTTTTGGTGTCACTCTTTGCACAGAGATAGAACCACTTCATCATTATTGTCTCAAAACTATACAGTAATTCAATACAATGATGGATTTTCCAGACACTTGTATTATGGAAACAGCACAATAAATATCAAGCAAAACCAAACCAAGACTAGTGTCTTTCTTGGAAGTTTTCCAACTAGCAGAGGGTTAATTCTTTACATGACAGAACCCTTCACCTTCTTGATGAAAAGCTTAAAAGAAAATGTTTAGGTCGGTCAGCTTCTTGCTTACAAGTACAGTGTGTTCGACGTACATGTTCTTAAAGATTAAGGGCATGTATTATATGTGAAGATGTGACTCTCAAGGTACTAAAGCCAGGGACATGTGATGTACATTCCTAAACTATGATTTCCTAGAAGAGTTCAAATTCATTTTTACTCTTACGGTCTTTAAGACCCTGAAAAACTTTTATAAAATGAGATGAAATTGTCTTGTGTCAGGTAATGTTTTTCTTCTACAAAGCCATATTTTAGGCTTTTCTGAGTTACTGGAATTACCAGTAAACAGCATAAGTAGTGTCCCCCAAAGCAGATATTATCATATGCAATTAGAATTAATATTTTGTCCCGTCTGCACTTTTTGTTAACCGATTGTGAAGAACAGGCCATCCTCATCACATAAATATGGCAGTTTTGATCATTTTCCATTTTAAAGTTTTCTGTATATATATTAGATAGGACTTGTCAAGATGAGATATATTCTAAATTTTTCTAGAGCCTCTAGGAATTCAACAAAATTGTCTAATGACAATGAAATTCCTGAATGGCTAGTGCCCTGTGGGTGTAGGGGACTAAATCTTGCAGCTCAATGCTAGCTTTTAATGACAGTTCAATGATGCAACTAGGGTTGAGGGAGAGAGGAAAACGTGAGCACAAATACTCCAACCCTGATCCATTTTCTAAAGATTTTGTGCCGAAATTTTCCTAGTTACAAAATTTCCCAAATTTATACTTTTATATAATGATACATCTATTTCATATTTGATTAATGTATATGAAATTAAATGAACAAGCAAAAAGATAAGATAAAGTTTTCACTATATAAAATCAGTACAGTTTAAAAGTAAATTTAAAAATGATTTTTATGAGTGGAATTGTATGGCTCATATTGAACAATTAGCTGCTTTCGTATACAACTTATTGGAACCATGCAAGACTTCCAACTAATTTTTAATTGATAAAATATAAATTAAAATCAAATAGAAAAAAATTTATATTCATTAAAGTAACTAAAATTCAAAAGGTCGGCATTATCAAGTGTAGGAGAGAATTTGGAGGGTGAAAATTTTGTACTAAACTGGTGGGACCTTAAATCATAGAGTCAACATGGAGAAGAATTTGTTCTACACTTGTAAAGTTAGAAATGTGTCATGTCACTTCATGTGTAAGTAAAAACAAGAAGCTACTTTGCATTTAAAACAGCAAAGCGATGAGACAAAAGAAGGAAGCAGGAAGAGGGGCCAGGCTGACGTAATTCAGTGGACAGGTGATTCAAGAGAGAATTCAGTGGAAGGCAGAAGCTACAGCCATGGCGGGCCTAGGTGGCTGGATCAAGAACCTCAAATCTTAGGGAGCTGCTTCCAAACAGCAGGAGCAAAGGGAGAATAGGAGGTGTCCTGGCATCTTTCCTGACTTTCTAGTCCTCCATTTGCCGAAGAGAACTGCAAGCTAGTTGACATGAAGCCTGGTACACATAACCAAACAAAGGAATGTTTCATAGTGCCAACCAGAAGATGTTTTAAAAGGAGACGAAGAGTCTACCTGACATCACATGATGCACTATATGGGCCAGCAATATTAATGAGAAAAGAAACAAGACTAGAGAATGTATAAATAAATTGTTGTTTTATTCCTATGATGGAAGAGGACAATGAAAGTAAATGAACTACGGTTGCACTCAGGAACATGGATGAATTTCAGCAACATAATGCTGATTTGAAATAAACAGTCACAGGAGAATAGATGCAATATGATTTCAATTATATGAAATGCAAAAGCATGCAGAGCCAAACAATTTATTATTTAGGAATACATCCACGTGTGGCAGGACTATGAGATAAAGTGAAATGGGGGACTATGGCTGTCTCTGATGACAGTGGGAAACTGATGCCCCTGAGGAGGGGTGCATGGGGCCTTTGAGTTACTGATGCACTGTAAAGAAGAAGCACAGCTGCTCATTTTTATTATGGAAACCATGTCTCTTACCTTCATTTATTTCTGTGTAGCAAATACTTTTTTAAAAGACAAATATATGTTGAAATTATTAGCAAACTAGTGTTATAACCATCAACAATGGAATGAAATTTTTCCTCCAGAAATATTTCCTCTTTCAGCGTGCAGGGATTTTGCCCCCCAAAATGGGCATTTAATAATCATAGCAGACTAGAGGCTTCTGTGGGGAATGGGTGGGACAGTTTATCATGAAAATGATTACTCCCCTACTTTAAAAGTGACCTCTGATAACATTTTCTTTTTGAAGTATTTATTGAGCACTTCCTATGTATATAACATCAAACTGTGATTTGAAAGTAAACTTGTTTAAATGTTACTTATATCAAGGAGAACAGGATATATAGGGTGTTCAGATACTAAAATACTTGGAAAATGAAATGAGATAACTGTAAGTAAGCCATGGGATAGGAGCTGTGAAAGACTTAGCAGCAGTGAGCCAGGGGTCTATTTTATCTTCCTAGGACATGCTGTCAAGAAGACTATGACAGGGCCGGAAGGTTTGCTCAGTGGTTCTAGCGCCTGCCTCGCAAACGCAAGGTCCTGAGTTCAGTCCCCGGAAACCATATACAATGCTGGGTGTGGAGACTCACGCCCACCAGCAAGAATCAATACCACATACCACAGTGCCGGGCGTGGTGGCTCACGCCTGTAATCCCAGCACTCGGGAGGCAGAGACAGGAGGATTGCTGAGTTCCAGGCTTGCCTGGGCTACATAGTGAGCTCAGAGCCAGCTTGAACTACAAAGCGAGACCCTGTCTCAAAAAAAAAAAAAAAAAAAAAAAAAAAAAAGAAGACTATGACATTGGTTAGTCAGGAAATCTGCTATAAAAAAGACACAGTCAACCTGTTGGCCTACCTTGGCCTTGATTAGCTCTGTGATGGAGAGTCCCCAGGCACACTAGATGTTGTCCAGGTCAAGCAACCACTGTATTGCTTATTGTTTTGCCTCAAGACTGTCTACAATGTCTTGGAGACTCATTCATCCTACACAAAGCAGGGAATCTCGATGTTTCCAGGCAACTGTCAATCAGTGATATACAGAAACAAAAGCCAAATTCCTCACACTCTGGTCCTTCTGAGAGACATTTGTAAGTATTCTACAGCACTCGTTAAAATGCATCTACAACCTTGAGTTTGGCATCTCTCACAGTAACCAGTTCAGTAACAAATACTATTTTTCAACTTTCCCTGCTTTGCACTGTGCTTTCTACCAAATGAGCTACTTCCTCTTAGTTCTTGTTCTTTGGGTTTGCTTTATAAAACAGCAACACCAAAAATAAACAAACAAACAAAACTGTCACAAATCACAACTAAAAAGAAATTCTTTCAAAAGGGATGAGAAGCCATCCATCAAGAAACATGATTAAAATGAAGAAAGATTACAGAGTATGGGAATATTTGTCCTCATGGAGAGAAATCAAACTCTGGATTCTCAGGTCAGTGAGACATAGGTTGATACAAAGAAGCCTGGATGAATAGGTAAAGATTCAGAGTAGAATGATTTTAAAACAAAGAGTAAAGACTTAGGAGCAAAAAAAAAAAAAATAAAACAATAGACACAGTACCAGCTAGACCCTGGTAGCAGGAGGAGTAAGGGACTCAGAAAAAAGATTCGTGAAGGACCAGGCCAGTGCTTTTATCCTCATAGCCCTCACTAACGGTTTGTTCTGGTTAATGTTTATTAATCAATCAATGAGAACAAATAAAAGAGAGATTTTGGAAACCAGGGATATAGGATTTGTATTGCTATCCAGGGCACTGTAAAATCTTGAGATGTTCACCTGTGGGATAAAAAACTGAGTCATATTTGTGCTGGAAACATGTGTAAGAATGTCCATAAGAGCACTGTTCAAAATAACAAGACAAATCTTTAAGTAGCCTAAATTCCCTCTGACAAGAAAATGGATAGCTGAAATCTTCATTAGTACCGAAAAAGAAGCCAGTTGCTATGCAGAACGATCAAAATGAATTTTAAGGATGTGATATTGCATGAAAAATCTGAGTTCCAAATATCATTTTAATAAAATTGAAGTATTAAAAACAAATAACGAATTTCAGACCACACACTAAATTAAATATCTTCACTTAGTTATTTTCACAGTAGCTCTGTTGCATAAGTATTATTGTAACCTCCGTTTTGGCAAATGAGAGAACTGAGGTACAGAAAATTTAAGTAAATTTCTTAAGGTCAGCTATGCACTAATTACTGCAGACAGAATTCAGGTCAAAGCTATACCATTCAAAGATCACACATTCAACTGTCCCAATAAACCTGAACAAATTGTGTTGAAGCATATATATGAGAAAGCATTTTTAAAAATCATGAAGTAATAAATTTAATGCTATTACACTACCGGGATGGGAACTGTTGTGGATGGGATAAGAGAAAACATGTATGTAAAGTAATTTTACAGTGTTCTAGTCCACACATTGGCTGGGCAGAGATTAGGATAAGCCCAGTGAACGTGAGTAGTAAGTGACACAAGTTCACATGAAGGTCACATAATATTGATTTTTAAAATGTTTTGTTCCTCTTGAAGTTTTACATTGAGTCTTTAAAATAATGATCTCTGCCCAGCATTATAGCATATGCTTATAACCTCAGGTACTCAGGAGTCTGAGCCTGGGAGACTGCAAGTGGGAGGCCTGCCTGGGTAACTGGCCAGTAGAGAAAACTGTCTTAAAATAAAATTGAAAGACATCAGGGAATGCAGCTCAGGAATAGAGTGTTCTGGATTTCAGTCCCAGTTCAGAAATAAAAACAGTATAATCTTATCTGCCCTAATTCCTGAATTTTTAGGTGGCTCCTTATATTTGGGGGTTTATACATACCCATCTCGCTGAGAAGGGAAAAGAGGAAACACAAGACTTATCGTAAACATGGGCTTCTATATTTTCATAAATTACACATTTGCTTTGGAGGTTTGGTAAGGAAACTGGTCAATGTTGAGTAACAGTTGTGTCGTCCCCTCTTTCCCCGGCACCCCCACATAAGTCACAGTTCTGCAGTTCATCAGACAGAAGGGGGATAGGCATGATGGGTAGTGCACATCTACACTGAGCAGGGATTTAGAAACAGTATCTCAACTTGATTTTCAACAGTTGTGTACGGTTAGTCTTTGCATTCCATTCCATGGACCAGAAAACAGAGGTTCAAAAACACTAAGTGCATTGGTCTAAGAGCATATATTTCAATCCATAATTCATTAAACTCTGAATGTGACTGTATGATTTTTCTCAACCACGTGTTTAGGCTACTCTAGAAGGTAGTCCTAGTTATTAGGGCCAAATTAAGTAAAATACATAAAAAGTTCCATAAGCATTGTAAATGTCCTATCATCATTAACAAACCCTTTAATAGCCTTAAATCATTTTCTTGTAAAAATAAAGATAATAATAATAAAGAAAAAGGTATATTCCTTTTTTTAGAATACCAAGTGAAATAAAATGGAATACTGAAAAGAGCAAAAAAAAAAAAAAAAAAACTACTGCCACAGGGAAATAGTCATTAGAGTCAATAATTACTGTCCTCTATCACTACAAATTATACTATTCTCAAGTTTGTATTATTTTAACTACTGTTAAACGGTTGAAGTGATACAATTTGCTCAATGCATTTGAGCAAAATGATTAGTCTCTGAGGAAATGTAGGTGAAAATATTGCGCACTCTAAATTGAGAAAGGTGTGATTTTTTAAATAGGATGATGAATAAAAATAATGTATACACCATCATTATTTACCACTTGATTCCAAAGTTCAGGAGAATATGAAAATGTAAATCAAACAAAACTCTAACCAATTTAACCAACTGCATATCCCATTAGGCCCCATTGAATTTTCCCTATTGACAATATCAATGATAATATACATAATAAGAATATTTAAATATCAATATTTTGTCTCTCAGGGTTATACATTTTATTGCTTTATATTCTCTATTGAAAGCTATAAATTGTTTAGAGATCTAACATTAGTGTTGATACATACTGAAGATTTATGTGACTAAACACTTAAAGAAGAGGGAAATAGTTCCATTTCTTTTCAAGCAAAGACCAGTATTACAGTTGAACAAGCATTATGATGGGAGGTAAGAGGAACGGGTTTCTGTTTACATGTTTCTTGTGTCTTTTAGGTATTTTTCAACCACCTTCACTGTGCAGCCTGTGAAAATTCACACAGATGTTTCTAAACATTTTTTAAAAATCAAATGAGAACATTATTGTGAGTTGTACATTGTAAACTATGAGTCAATTAGGACATTATGAATTTGAAAACTTTGTTCTTTGTATTTTCTCTCTAACCCTATGTTACCAGCTTTGGTGAAAAATGATGAAGGCAAATTGTGTTTTCTATCTACATTCACCTTCCATAATATAAAAAGTGAGTAGATGATCCTTGCTTTATGGATGAGATTTGTCAGGTTTTCGAGTTGACATTTAGACTTGCTGGGCAATTGCCTCACATTTCTAAACCAGGCATGAGGCTTTGTTGGAATGCTGGAGGCGAGGGGCCTCCCTCTGTCACTTCCCACGCTGGGAGCAGCTCCGGGCTTCCTGTCACTCCAAGATCCTCTTTGCCCACCAACGAAAAAGAAGCTCATGATAGCTTTCTGACTGACTCTGAAAAATGAAGCTGCTCTACAGTTACCATCAGCAGCCCCCAAATGATGATTCAATGATGTTCTTCTGACAAGGGAAACAAAAAAGCTTCACTTCCCTATCTGCTGTGGCAGAGACAGGGGTTTTAGGAGGGAGGACTGACTGGAATTCAGATCCAAATTCCAGTCAGTCATTAATTATCTTAAAATGAAGGTCCAGCCTACTGCTGAACTCTGAGAAAAGGGTGCTTAGTTTTCTTATTTCGCAAGTAAAATATGTGATGTAAACTCCTCTTGGACACACGTACATGCACACATATATACACATGCAGGGGTCTTGCAATTAGGTCTGTATCCTTAGTACAGATGTATATGAAAGAATTTTCTTACACTTAAGGGACCATTAGCAATAAAACTGACTGTGGAGATACTAGTTCTAGTTAATCAAAATTTGCTAAAAACACTCTAAAAGTTTCAACATGTATTCTGAAAGAGAATATAAATGGTTTTGTCAGAGCATTAAGAATGAGTTGTAGCAATTCATTTGAAAATCCTTCTGAAAGCTTAATATGGGTGTACTGCAGCTTGCTGAACCATTCATCTACTGAGCACCCACAACACACACACAATACTACAGTGTGTTGGCCCTTAAGATACTCACAATCGAAGCAGAGTATTTGGAAAAATATTTACCAAGCAATGTGATATTGCCTATACTATAGGTTAGTTAGTATAAAATACTAAAAGAATATCAAGAGAAAGGCAGAATCTTCTCTGGAGATTTCATGAATACTATCACATAGAATATCAGGTTATGTCTGAACTCTAAAGAATGACTGAAACTTAACAAGTTAAGAAAGTGGGAAGTAGTACTAAAGGTATACAGAACATGGCCTAGAGATAGCAGGAGTGGAGTAAAGAGAAAAGTAAAAATGGGAAAGTGGATAAAAGACAAAAAAAAAAAAACCTTGTAGGCTAAGCTAGAGCTTAAACCTAGAACAACAGGGCAGGAGAAAAATTATAAGTGAGTAATTATAAGAACAATGTTACAGAATATTTGACTAGAAAAGATCACCATAAAGGAGTTCAGATAGAATTAAAAAATACATGGTGAATAGTCTTGTAAAAAAGAACTGCTGATATTAATGGGAAGGAGAGCCCAGAAACAGTGTCTTCTGGGCTACATTTTAAATTTTATATGTTGAATATATTTTTTTTAAAAACATGCACTGGATTTCAAAAATCAAGTTACAAGTCCAAGGAGATCCTTACAGAATAATCTTTTTTGCTATATTCTTTTGTAACCATCCATCCATAAAATACATGCCTATAACTGAGTATCTCTCCTGTGCACTCATACTATTTATGTAAGAACATAAAGGTCCACCTTAAACTTAGGTTTTGCATTTTACTCTTACATTTTCCCACTTTTCAGATCACTTTGCTAAATCATATGTGTTAATCTTGGTGTTTAATTTTGGGGAAAAATTCATCAAAGGCCAATGGCAATGAGAAAAATACTCATTAATTTGAAGATTAGCCAAACATTTTTTTTTAAATTTCAACTTCCAAGTATCTATTTTTCTATATGTTCCTCATAATCAAATACAGGCAGTCACACTATTAACATGTAAATAATCATTGATACATGATATTTCACATTGACTTTACTATTTAGTTTATTTGAAGATAACTAAACCTTTCTTTCCTTTAGAGGGCTTTTGGGAAAATCAAAACTTAAACAGAACATGCTAAAAAAGGGAAAACAACACTTTCTGTAAAGGAAGACCTAGAATTTTTCCTTATACAGAGTACTAAGGATCAATGAGTATAAGATTAAACAGTTGCATGTACAAAAAAAGTTGAGATTTAATATGTATTGATTTGTTTCATTCTTAGATCTCAAGTAATTTAATATGATACATCAAGCTCTATTCCTAATTAGGATGATCATTATGACATAGTAGTCAATACACCCAGCTTGACCCTGGAATATAGCATATGACCTATTAAAAAAGTGTGCAATTGATTTTCCCTAAGAGATACAGCATAAAGCCCAAGTACTACAATTTTAAAAGTATTTTAGCTTTCTGAAAGTTGTCAGAAAAATGAGATTTCGAAATAATTTTTTAAATTTCTCTGAGTTTTGCATTCACCTATCAATGACATATCCAAGCTTTCATAGAAATCTTGGTGCATTTATGTCAAAGCAGTGGTGGTATCTAATGAGATGTTATCTGTATCTATGAAATCCATTTGCATTAAATAGTACAAAAGTATAGAATTCCTATCCCTGTGCTCTAGGAAGATGTACAAGCCTGGCTGAGGAAGAAAACACTGCTGAATTTCATTTATATGTGGTTTGAAGTGGTCTGACTCATAGAAGCAGAGAGTAGGGGAGTAGTTACCCAAAGTTAGGCTAGCGAGAGGGCCTGTGAAGATAACAGATACAAAATTTCAAGTGAAAGGGGAATAATTTCAAGAACCCTAGTGTATAACATAGTAACTATAGTTAATAACACATTGTATTTTTGTAAATGATTAAGAGAGTAGATTTTAAGCACTCTCCTAAAAAACTTAATAACTATGTGAGGGAATACATGCTAATTAGCTTGATTAAGCCATTCTAAAATATATACATGTATCAAAACATATTGTACATAATAAATATGTAGAGATAGACATTTGCCTATTGAAATAAAATGGGCATAATTACTGTCTCAAATTCACTAGGCTTTTATAAATTCTAAATATACTATATGCAAGGGTCTTGGTTTAATGTCCGGTACATACTTATTTCTCAACAAAATCTAGCTATAAGTCATTACAGAAATGAATTTACCAGCTTATTTATGTCGTAATACCTATTAATAAATTATCTGGGTCTCTGTGTCTACTTGGAAGCCCTAATGATATGTGCGAACTCTTTATATTATTAAGTCTGTCTCATATTCCCCCTTTTTGAATCATTCTTGTCTGCTCTGAAACTAATCTGACAGAGTGTTTGTTTACTTTGCCAAGCAGAAGATGGTTGGTCAAGAAATATTTTTGTTAAATATATGAAGGAAGTTTTATATATATATATATATATATATATATATATATATATATATATATACATATATAGATGTATATGTATGTATATGTGTGTATGTATGTATGTATATACCTGTCTACTGACAAGTCTTTCTTTTACCAAACACAAACCGTAGGGGAAAAATCTGTTGGCCACATGAATACAGTCTTTGGTTTTCTAGGTATTTAGGTTGATTTCTCAATTAGGTTATAAATTCCCTGAAGCAGATACAGGGCTTAGTCATCACATCTCTTTCATTCCTAGCTTTCATGTTAATCTTAATAAAAAGCTGCTTTTATGTCCTTCAGAACCTTTATTGCCCTATTTAGAACACTGAACTTGATACTCAAGGTGACATGGTGCAGAGACAAAATTATTTGGCTGAGAAACAAGAGATATATTTCCTTAACCCCACGTAAAATACACTTTCCCACATATTAGGTAGTTTCTATTTTTCCAAGAGAAAATATGTCCCTCACTCCCCCTAAAATATATTAGGCCATCACAGATATATAAATTTGGGGGGCTTTCAATAAAACAGTTGATAATATTTAATAATATTAATAGCAATTTTCATGTCATTAATTTCATATGATAAAAACATTTCATAAAGTATTTGAAATCTTAGGCTATCCTAATTGTATTTCATGATACAGTATTACCATTGTCTTTGCAAGCAGGTTTGATATTATGTTTTTCTTTGTTCTAAGGAGCACTTTTTATTGCAAGCAGCACAGTTTGATAAAGTATTTTGTGAATGTTTATACAACTCATCATTAAAATTTTATCTCATGCTGTACTGCTTGCCAGTAACATAGATGTGGTCCTTATCCACACCTAGTGTTTTAAGTATATATTTGTTAATTCAGTAGCATGATTCCTTATTGTATTGTACATGTAAGTAGGTATATATGTGTGTTTTGTAAAAGTATCATTAACAGTGTTATCTAGCTAGTAAAAATACGGAGTCATGGCCCAAGAAATTACTCAGCACTTAATGTTTACTTCAGTATTTCAACCAAGTTCCTCAGCCAATGTCTTTATAGATAGATCTTAACCTTGCAACCATGTATCCTCTGCCCAGTATTATCTCTTTCAAAGTAAAGCAATCAAAAGTGCTTTGTAAAATAAGAGTGTTTCAATATATTTGAAAGAGACTTGGAAAGCATTCGCATGTAAGGAGAGATGCTTCTTATTATTACAGTAGTACTAATAACATAGGGTAGAGGGAACTACTTACAAACTTTAGATTGTATTTCTATGGAGAAGTGTACTGAGAATAGAGGCAACTAATTTGTTTATTCACAGCTTCATTCTTTTGTGTACTGAGCCCTTGGATTCTTTTAAGTGCATTCCAAAGCACCTATTCACAATGTAAAAGAAGCTGCTTATAGAAATAATTTCTGAGTCGTCATCAACATTCAGCAGCTGAATTTATGGATGAAGAAAGGAATGAAGAAAAGAAATGACTTCAGGGATTTCAGATTTAAGAGGCTGGAAACAGTGATGCCTTTAATAGAAAGGGGAAACCATCCTGAGGAGCTGGTTTATGGGGGGGAGATAATGAGTTCCATTTGGTATATTTAATTTTGAGACTGATGGGGGAATACTTAATTGGAGATGTTCTGTAGGTGTAATGATATTAAGAAGAGGGAAATTCAATTATAGCTCCACCAAATTATATAGACTACGTCCAAACCATATTGATTGTCTGCTTGTAGAGCTGGTAAGTATAGCTGGTTCACAGCATAATGGGGCTAGATTCTATTAAGCTCCACTTCAGTCTACATTCCTTGAGTTCCTGAAGGATACTGAGGGTGACACAGCAGAAAGGAAATGTGTCCTGCTTTCCTCCCTCACTCTTCCACTACCTGATCTTCTCTCACTTTTTCCTACTGGAAACTGAAAGTGCTGTACCATGGAAAACCAATTTACTATGTAACTAAGGGTATGAAAATCAGGAAAGATTTAAAAGTAGTGAGAAACTCTGAAGGTGTTAGTGAAATGTGTGGTGTTGTCTTGTGTTCATGCCTGCTCTTACTACCCACTAAATACATGGGCTGAAAGGAGCTTTTGTTATTCATACAACTAAAACATTGTAAAACTTATATGCAACTCATTACTATGCTCTTTCATGTCTTCCTAATTCAATCACAGCTTGCTTTTAAAGGTCCACTTGTGGAACTTTCCAATATTATTCCAAGACAACATGAATTGCACGCCACTAAGCATTGGCGTGTACCAGTCCTACATTTCCCTATTCACAGTTCTCCATCTAGTAAATTCCTACCATCTTTGAGTTTCACTTCAGTTTTTTCCCCTTTGCCTTCTACTGCAAGCAGAATCATTCATTTCCTTCTGTACCTGTTTACGGGAGGGGTTGGGGCAGGGAATTATCCCTGAGCCACACTTGCCTCTTCCTATGACAGGGTCTCATTAAGTCATTCAGTTCCCCAGGCTGGGCTCAAACTTGCTATCTCCCTCGGTCCATCTCCCAATGCCAGTGTTACAGTGGGTACCCCACATTGGCCTTTTCTTTCGTATCTTTACTGTTGGACATGTAGTACACAATATTACATTAATATAGCCATGATACACTGCACTACATTTTAAACAGAAGTTTATCTGCTTCCTCATTTTTATACTTCATCTGTAATAAAACCCTCTACTTACAAATCATGTGAGTTCATTAAGTGAATGATGAAGTCCTGCTTTGGAGTGAAGTGTATTTGTTACCATCTATAGCAGTTAGCTTTATTAATAACAGGTTCCAATGTAAAACTGATAGAACAGAGTGAAAATAAAACCCTAACAAGGAAGTAATCCTAAATGTATGACAATTAAGCACATGACCAGTAAACTGTGCTCCCTAATTGCTACTGAATGTACATTTACTATTAATTATTGTATTATTTTCATTATTGTAATGCAGAAGCAATTAGGCTTCACTGATACAAATACTGCATATTGATTACAAATAAATTAGGAAGTATAGAAACTATATTTTATGACTCTCGAATATCACTATAGTATGAAAAGCAAATAAAAGGACTAAATATACCTTTACTGCTAAGGTCAGTAAGAGATTCAAACAAAGGTATAACTATATAGCTATGTGTACATACACGTATATACAGACATACATGCATATTCACATGATAACTTGCAAATTGGTTATAATTAATTTTAGGGAGTAGATTTATCATATTTTCAAACACTAATGGATGTATGAATATTGAAAATATGACTGAGGGTACAGCAAAGGACAGGAAACTGAATATAGCATAGAACTAATGACCAAATAAGAAGTTATACATTTGGCCTTAGAGATATATGGAAATTAGTTATATTAACTTATATTCTATCGTGAAGCTTATTTCACAGTAAGGTCTGAAGTTCTAATACAGTATCCTGAAAGGATATGTAAGGGGAAACAGTCCAGCAATAGGTGTGACAAATTGGATTGTGCTTACACCTCTAAAGTGAGATGTCCCTATAGAGGCTAGCTGATGGTTAGTAGAACTAAAGTGAGGAACTGGAGTTTCTAGACCTCGTAGTTTTTCAGGAAGAACTGGTATTTTCTATCTTGTCTGATTGATATAAAATTGAATATTTAAAGATCCTGTAAGTGTAAGGAAGCACATTTTGTAATTTGTGATCACAATCCATGCCTATTTAACACTGGCTTATTGTTACTAATGTTTTGCAAGATGCATACATGTATAGACTGTACTTGAAAACTTGCACAATAAATAGAATATATAGAGATGAAAGAGAATATGTGTAATAAACAAAGACCTTCCTATCACTATAGGCAATTTCACAATGTTTTTCCTGCTTATAGGATCAAAATGTAATGGAGTATAGCAATATGGTCTGTACTAGGCCGCCAAGGCCTATGTAATACAGGTAGAAATAAGGGGACAAGATTAGACATTTGAATACATATTATAGGAGTAGAAAGCAGTTGTGGGAAGATATAAAAAGAAATGCACTTATAAATAAGTATGCCACGAGAGAAGGGAAAACATCCCTGGCAAGTAACAAGGCATTGAAGCCCAAGAGGCTGTGCACCAGATCTGTGTGTCAGAGGTGTCTCTCGCTCGCAGCTCCAGGATGAAGACAGAAGAATCTCCGAATCCTGAAAGGGAGAACCCATCCTTGTACAGGCTACGCTTCTGAGGACAACTGGGGTTGGGGATTCACCTGGTCTGTGTATGTAACAGGAAATCATAGTGTTCAAAGGGGAAATGTGTTTTTGTGAAAGAAGAAAAGACAAATTATGGATTCTTTTTCAACTTGATAATGTATGTTTTAAAAAATGTATATAGAAGAGTGAGTGAAAGCATAACTAAAAAGGTGTGAAGGAGAGGAGGCCCTGGGGAAAGGGAGCCTGAAGTAGAGACTCAGGATATTCCACAAAACTTTATTGGATTTATATTCTGGCTCAGCGCTCACCCACCAAGTGAGCCAATCAGCGAAGTCACAGAGATTTCTAATCCTTACATCTCCCAGCGCTCAGGGTAGGTGATTAGATGTGAGAAAATGGTGCTTTATTTATTCTGGGCATATCAGAGTGAAGTAGAGGATTTAAATAAACTGCAGGAAATTCAATGCATCGGTTAAAATAAATGACTAAGGAGCTAGATCTTAATCTGCGTAAAGCTGAAAGAACAAAATATGCACAGTTTAGCTCTGTGCTAATGAAAGGAAAGAGATAACACTAAAAATAACCCGATGGTACAAGCTTCAAGGCAGCCGAAGAGTTCTGGCACAAATGGATCTATCCAGAAAAAAAATGAGACTTAATTACACAAAGGAAAAACTGTTGACTGTGAGAAAAAGTGTCCTACAACTAAATGAGCGCTATTGAATGGGGAACCATCAGAGAAAGGCAGTGACGAGGATGTTATCTCGGGGCTTGAAGAAACGAAAATGAGATACTTAGCCCGGAAAACCCATTACAGGATAAATCCCTCCTTGGTCCTAAGGAAACAGATGCACATCCTGTCACAGAAGAGCACTGCAATGCAGCCACACCACCACAATGCTGGTGGGGAGTCAGGATTCGGGGCCATTGTCCCAAAGGTTTTAGCTGTAGTCTGCTCAACATACTCGACTTTTCTGTTACTACTTGGCTTCCTTTCTGAATACTCTACTTCAGTAGCATGTTGAACCTGACTTTGATGCTGTTTAAAAGCTTCAGTAAGTAACAAGATTCACTTCACAATAATGTTTAAACATAGGCTCATCACCATAGAGTTAAGGGCATCAGAAGATTATCAGGATATCTATGCACATTGATAGTTGTAGCCAAATTAATGGGGTGACAGTTTAGTCAAACTAATAAGCAGCATTTTCAAGTAGATCTTAACTAAAAATATATAGATGCTTATAACAGATGCACCTCTTTTAAAAATGTAGTACCCAACACAATGGGCACTCAAGTTGTATTTAGGAAAACCCATCGCTTCTCGGCCTTTTGGCTAAGATCAAGTGTTGTATTTAGGAAAACCTGCTGTAATGTTTTACAAACTTCATGCTGGCTTCTAATTTTTCCCCAATTTTAAGTTAGTTCTTCCCTTTTTGTAATGTGATATTTGATGCAAAAAACAATATAGTAACATTAGGAAGAAGAGTCCAACGATAGTTGGACTAGCCAAAATAGCTCCAGCGTGCACTGGGTAAATGTTTAGCTGTCCAGGGGCCCCCAAGGCCATGCTGAAGCTGAGTGCTGGACTGTACCTGACAAGGTTATCTACTACTGCAGTTTGGTGGTGCTTGTCAAGAACCCCAGAGATCCCAGTAAGGATGAAATGCGAAGGGTGCACATATATAACTCTTCCCAAGGACTCTTCTCTTCAATTTCTGCTTCTTGCTGTTTACTTTAGAGCCCTATGCAACCAGGAATAGCTGTACATGATGACAAACACGTGCAACCCTAGCCTTCTGGATGTCTGAGTCAGGAGGATCCATTGTTTCATCTCACTTTGAGCAACTTGGATACACCCTGTTTCAAAATTTTAGAAAAGGTGCAAGGGCCCTGGGTTCAATTACCAGTAAAACAAAACAAATAAAACAAAACAACAACAACAACAAAAAATAGTAGTTTAGCAAAGGGATTTGGCAACTTTAGTAGAGCAATAGTACACAAGTCCTCTGTCACTGTATAAATGATCCCTCATAAACTCATGTATCAACCAACCTGAACTTACCTGAGTCATTCTTTGGATGGTTGGTACTTTCTCAGTTTGGAGGCAAACATTTCCTTTATGTTTTTCCCAGAAATTTACCAAGCAATAATATATAAGTTACAAACCATAATAAAGTAACCAATGCATCCGTGAGCCAAGAGCTAATATACTGACACTAACTTGTGCTCAAACCCATGGGCTCTCACTCATCATTCCGTTGCTTTCCTCCCACTGTTAGAGGTAATTATGACACAAAGCCAAGGTTTGGTGGAATCTTGTATCTTTCAGCTTTCTAGTGTGTTGTCCAGTACAGGGTCAGCACACTGCAGCCCATGGGTCAGAAAACAACTTTTTAAATTGTTTTCACCCATTCTACCTATTCACTCATGTTGTTTATGGATATTAGCACTACAGTATAGTTAGGTATCAGCAATAGGCATCTGAGCCTAATATATAAACCAGATAGCCCCTTTAGAAAAATGAGAATCTTTGACAATGTTTTTAATCTACATTAATACTTTATGATTGCTCTATATTCTTGCATATACCTATAATTCATTATTTATACTGCCATATGGTATTCCAAAGTATGATCACTTGCTATTATGAACACTGCAGCTATTAATATCCTATATCCCCTCCTTGATATTGGAGATTCAGTAGAAATGAACTTCTTTCTCAGGTTTTTTCTTTTTTTTTTTCTGTACTTAGAAGTCATACACACTCATCAAAATAGTTTTCAAAAAACAAGAGGACAGGTGAAGAGAAAGCCTCTCCGAGACAATTATGGTGGTGCCTTGGTTCATGAATGCTTTGAATTACCAATGATTTGATTTGCAAACAGAAACATTCAGCAAAATTTTGTCATTGTTTGCAAACTCTGTAAGGGGTGACAAACAAGACCACAGTCATTTTTCCTACACAGAGTATCATTTGCAAAATCATAAAACAAATGTGTGCTGAGGTACCACTGTATTTTTTTCTGAAGTTGTATTTTCCTCTTTTAGGTAGGAAATTCCCCACCCATTAATATCTATAAGTGGATCACTAGCTCTTCAATTTCCTTGCAGTTTCTGTGTATTATGAATTATCCTTAAATTTCATTTGAGTGATATTAATAGAAAGTCTTATTTGTAAATAACCAGTAGGAGTGGAGATAGGAGGTAATAAAAGTAAACTAAAGGAACAAGATTCAAGAAACTTAATTAAGGTCCTGAAACATTTAAAAAGTTTTAACACATATGTTCTGGTTTTTGATATTTTGTGAAGAATAACTTCTTAGGCATCACAGGTGATTCCACACCTTCACTCAATCTCTTAATCATGTCACTAAGAGGCAAAACCCCCTTTTTTATTTGAATACTTATTGGTATATTATATACACACATCATGATCGCACAGTATATTGAAAATTTGTACCAATATATGACAAAATTTAATTCTCATTTTTCCCATTCCCCAACCCACCATATAAACCTCTACCCCCGATATATGTAAGTTTTATTTTCCTTTTTTATTACCATCATATTTTTCTTCCCATAGTTACTTACCCCTACATCCCATTTCCCTTTGAATATTTTCTATTTCACAATATCTACCATATACTCAAGAGCTCATTTACATCTTCAGTTTCTCATACCAGAGAAAAGATGTGATATTTATAATAAAGCTCTCTTCTTCTTGGTTTTGTGCAGTAGAAACTACTGCTAGTCCTAAATGTCTCTTAATAAAGCTTCTGAAAAAAACTTTGCCTTGTTCCTAGCTGTGGGCTTCTGGCATTCCTCATTTGGCCTGTTTCTCCTCTCTCTCTCTCTCTCTCTCTCTCTCTCTCTCTCTCTCTCTCTCTCTCTCTCTCTCTCTCTCTCTGTCTCTCTCTGTCTCTTTTACCTGAAGCACTATTTTTCAAAAAGTGAGTCTGCCACTGTATGTCTCTCCCTAGAAAACTTCACAAGGGAGAAAAGAATGTGACCCGAAATGTAGGCAGGGTAATGCCTTCAGGTATTTCTAGTCAAATACTTTAAATACTTTTTGTGTCAGCACAATCTCTATAACAGGAGGATCTCAAAATGTTACCTAGAAAATCAGCACCTTGTCCCAGTTTCTGGTAGGAGAAAGCTATCTGCAAGGGTCATCACAGGTGCTTAGGTCAGGGACAGTTTTGCTAATGGTAATATGAGTTATCTTCCTTGCAATAGTGTCGAAAAATGTGTTCTCTAGCCACTAGGTATTAAGTGTCCCACAACAAAGATTGTCACTATCAAAAAGATGAAATGTGGTAACAAAGTGGAATAGAATTTCTCAGAATATGAGTGTGCTAAGAAACATGGTAACTTTGCTAGAAGGTAAACAGTATGCACAAATTCTCAAATCAACTGCATCAGTATCTTCATAGGAGAAGGAGAAGCTTGATACTCGGAAAGTATGTGAATAGCATTTATGAAAGGGGTTATTCAGAGAGATGTGGTCAGAGTTAGGGAAGGCAACAAGGGATGGCAATAGCGCCAGTGCTAACTAGACTAAAGGATTAATTCAAAGGAATGTCTTTAACCAGATCGCCAAGCCCAAGAGAAACAACAGAAAGAGCTAACAAAAACACTTGATCTTTCACAGAGGGCCAGGTTGTAGAACCTGTAGAGATCCTATGGAAGCCCCCCAAATTAACACTCTAACATATGCCTATCCACCTACCTCAGCCTCTCTCAACTGGAAATTGGCAGGAAAACTGTTGTAGTCCTTTTTAAAATTTCTTTTTGATTAAGTGTATTGGTACATTTTATATATACATTATGATGACATTCAACAACACAATTTGTATCTGTATGGGATATGTCTTGATTCTTATTTTTCCCTTTTCACCTTTCCACCCTACCACCTTCAATGCCCTATATACATAAGCTTTGTTTCCATTTTTCACTATCAAACGTCTTCTTTCCCTTTTTTATTTTCTCCTAACCCTCTTTCCCTTTTCTCTTTGAACATTTTCTTCCTATTTCACAATATCTATCTGATATCATTCTTAAATGGCAGCCTCTAGGGTACAGAGTGGCACAAAAAGATTAGGAAGAATGCTCCAAAAGAACAGCAGGCAATAATTTACGTGTTAAAAGCAGCTTTTTGCCACCCTTTTGTGAATAAAGTAGAGGTCAGTCTTTAATTAAATCTATTTGTTTTCAAAGTCTGCTGGTAACTCAGACTATCAATGAATTGGTAAGACAAATGTTTGTCAACTACCTCTCCTGTTGGTCAGAGAGAACAGCAGGATGGACACACATATGGCCGGGTGTAGATGGGTGGGTGGATGGACAGATGACATCAATCAAATTACTGTAATGCAATATTAATATGTTATATTTTATACAGTCTGGATCTTAATATGAAGTCTCTCTTCCTCTTTTGAGAGGAAGCAGCTAAGAGCACATGCTCAGATAACCAGTATTATAGTGATTTCTTCTATCAAAGAGCTACTTAACACCCATCAAAAATTTGAATGGAGGGCCGGAGGGTTAGCTCAGTGGTTCCGGCGCCTGCCTCGTAAGCGTAAGGACCTGAGTTCGATCCCCGGTTACCACATATAATGCTGGGCGTGGTGGCTCACGCCTGTAATCCCAGCACTCGGGAGGCAGAGATGGGAGGATTGCTGAGTTCGCGGCGGCTTGCCTGGGCACCATAGTGAGCTCAGGGCCAGCCTGA
>PVIC010027285.1:0-23962 GCA_004025085.1 Thryonomys swinderianus
CTCTCTCTCTCTTCTCTCTCTCTCTCTCTCTCTCTCTCTCTCTCTCTCTCTCTTTTTCTTTCTTTCTTTCTTTCTTCAGGGTCTCGCTTTGGGCTGGCTCTGAGCTCACTATGTAGCCTAGGCAAGCTTCCAACTCAGCAATCCTGTCTCTGCCTCCCGAGTGCTGGGATTACAGGCGTGAGCCACCACACCTGGCCCCAACCATGATATTTTAAAGCTTATGTGCCTGATTTATTTCCCTTAACATTGTGGTCTCAAGATGCATCCATTTTCCTATGAATGACTGAAGTTTATCTTTCCTTGTGGCCGAGTGGTATGCCATTATGTATGTATACCACATTTTCTTTATCCATTCATCTGTTGATAGACATGTAGGCTTCTTGTAAGATTTAGATTTTGTGAATTGTGCAGCTATAAACATGGGTGTACACCTATTACTATGAAATTATATTTTTAACTTTTTGGGGACTATACTTAGGAAGGGAATAGCTGGACCAAGTGACATTTCTAGTATATGTGCTGCCGAAGCGAGCACCCAAGTGACATTTCTAATTTTAGTTTTGAGAAATTTCCATACTGATTTCTGTAATGGTTTAACTAGTTAATATTCCTAGCAACAATGAAGAAGGGTGCTACATTCCAACTTTGCTGAATTTGTTATCTGATTTCTTATCCATACCCTTTCTTTCTGGAATAGGATGGAATTTCAGTGTTTTAATTTGGATTTCTTTAATGGCCAGCAGTATTGAACATTATTTATTTATTTATTGGCCATTTATATTTCTTCTCCTGAGAAGTGTCTATTCATTTCAGTTGTCCATTGTCTGTTTGGATTATTTTGGGGGGTGTTTTTTGAGCTCGTTATATAGCCTAGATGTTAGTCCTCTGTACAAAGAATAGTTGGCAAAAATTTTTTCCCATTCCTTAGTTTATCTCTTCACTTGTTGGTTTTTTTTCTTGTACACAAGCTTTAATCTGATATGATCCCATCTGTCAATTCTTGGTATTATCTCTTGTGTAATTGGGGTTTTGTTCAGAAAGTCCTTGTCTTTACCTATGCCTTCAGTTTTACATATTTTGTCATCAAGCAGCTTAAATGTTTCTGTTTTAGTATTTAAATCTTTGATCTATTTTGATTTTAGATTATTACACAGTGAGAGACAGGGTCTAGATTCAGTCTTCTGCATGTGGACAGCTAGTTTCCCACAATCATTTGTTAAAGAGGCCATCTTTCTTCCAGTGAAGCTTTCTATCCTTTGTTAAAAGATCAGGTAGGTGAATGTGCTTGGAGTTTTTTCTGCATTGTCTACTCTGTCCCACTGATCTCATGCCCCCACCATACTATGCTATTTTTATATCATTGTAGCTTTTTATTTTTATTTTTTTGAGACAGGGCCTTGCTCTGTAGTTCAGGCTGGCCCTGAGTTTACAGTGTAGCCTAGGCAAGCCTCGAACTCACAGCAATCCTCCTGCTTCTACCTCCCCAGTGCTGGAATGACAGGTGTGGGCCACTACACCTGGCATTGTGGTATGTGGTACTGATTGCTGGTGGGTGTGAATCACCATGCCGCCCAGCCAGGTATTTGGTATTGTGGAATGTGGTTGCCATGCGTTGAATTTGGGACCTTGGGCTTGCAAGGTAGGGGCTGGAACCACTGAGATAAATCCCTAGCCCTGTAGCTTTTTAGTATATTTGAAGTCCCAGATTGTGAATCTTCCTGCCTTAGTCTTATTTTGTAGAAGTGCTTTTGCTATTCTATGTAGCTTCTGGTTCTATAAGAATTTTAGGGATTTTTGTTTTATTTTGTTCTGTGAGGCATGCTATTGCTTTTTTGATTGGGACCTGCATTAAATACGTAAATCAGGCTTGGAAGTATGGACATTTTGACTATATTATTTCTTTTATCCAGGAATGAGGGATGTTTCTACATTCTGTGATATGCTTTTCCATCATCTTTTTCAGATTATTTTTTTCTGTAAAAGTTAGGGTTAGGGTTAATTCTTAGGTATGTAATTTCCCTTGATCCTATTTGAAAGGTACTGTTTCTCATTGCTTTCTTTGTGTAGGAATGATACTACAGCTTTGTATTCTGGTAAGCTACCCACTTTGGCTATTATTCTAGGAGTGTTTGATGGGAGTTTTGGGTCTTTGTAGAGCATTTAACATGATAATTTAATTTCTTTCTTTTCTATCCAATATGTTGTCATTTCTTTGTCTTGCCTGATTTCTATGGCTAGTGTTTTGAGAACTATATTAAATAGGAGTGGTGATAATCCTTGTATTGTCCCTGATTTTAGAAAGAACACTTTCAACTTCTCCCCATTTATTGTAGTGTTGACTGTTGGTTTGTCATACATTTTTTATTAGATTGAGGTGAAGTTTATACTTTTTTTTTTTTTTTTTTGAGACAGAGTCTCGCTTTGTAGTGTAGGCTGGCTCTGAGCTCACTATGTAGCCCAGGCAAGCCTTGAACTCAGCAATCCTCCTGTCTCTGCCTCCCGAGTGCTGGGATTACAGGCGTGAGCCACCACATCCAGCCTTGTGGTGTGTGGGTGTGAGTCACCATGCCTGATATTGTTATATGTGGTCACTGAGGATTGAACCAGGGACCTTGGGCTTGCTAGGCAGGCACTGGAACCACTGAGCTAAATCTCTGGTCCTGCCTTCTAATTTTTTGAGAGGTTGAGGCCAGTGTAGGTTACATAGTGAGTTCAAGGGCAGTCTGAACTACATAGTGAGACCTTGTTTCAAACAAAACAAAACAGAACAAAACCTGATAAAAGTGATAAGATCTGTACCATCACTGACTAGTACAGGCTGTCCCATGCGACAGTCTTGCATGGTTCAAGTGAGTAGAAACATGTCAAAAATTATTGTGTGGTTAATTATATATTGAATAGTAAATGAGAATTATGCACTAGCCCCCCCATCAGCAGAGGATTCATTACTGCAGTATAGAATGTCTAATTACATTGCAAAAAGTGTCTTTTTTTGGTATTGGTTGTGAAAACAGTTCATGATATTACTTTGAATACCAGAAAGGCTAAAAGAAAAAAATATTTTTTCTGTCATCAGAGTGCTTCCCATGCCTTGTTTAGCTGAATGTGCTATTGGAGAATGTCTTGCCTGGGCCAAAGAGATGCTTTTAAATTATTAGACTCAAGTTTATAAGTCAAAGATGCAAAGGAATCATGCAGCACTCTTTACTCTGGCAGACTATAGTGTCAGTTACTAATTTTGTCCTTGTGGAATGCTATTGAAGACACTTTAAAAAAAGACCAGACTGATAAGAAACAAACTATGTGACACTACTCTTAGTAATGTGTGCTGTTTGAAAACACCTTTAAGAAGAGCCTATATAGAAAGAGATATGTGTCTAAAGATTCAAAATAAATCTTTAGATATTGGATTTAGGTATTGGATAATAGTATAAACTTCAGTTTAGAAGCTGCCTCAAGATTAGGTACATCTTCAGTTAGTATAACAGCAAAAGGCTAGGATTTTGTTTTATTAATTGCATCCAGTCACAAACTGACCTATGATCAGCAAATGTAGGATGCACTTCAACAAGCTACTCCTCCATTCTCAATGAAATTTTTGTTGTTGCTCCTAATCTTTTTTTTTTTTTTTGTTGTTGTTGCTCCTAATCTTTAGTTGAACTGATGATAAAGAAAATAGATATATTTAAAAACAAAACCAAGTAGCTGTTTCTGTCTACATTATGAAGTGGTATCAGCTGTGATATTAACTTTTTTAAAAAAAGAACTTTTAATTAAAAAAGCAGGTGTCAGAAGGGACTTTATAGCTAAACAAAAACATCTCATGCATAGACCCTGTTGGGGGACAATGAGGTAAAAAACACAACTGGAATGTTTACTCTCCTTTATAACACACAATGCAGAGAGGAGGAAATAGAACACACTTTTAGCTAAAAGAGCTGACTTTTCACATTTCACAGTAGAAATGAAACATTTTCTGGACTTTTTAAAATTTGACTTCTCCCTTTAAAACTATTCTTTTTGATAGGAAAGGAGAATAAATTTTCCTTGTCATGCTGTTAGAAAACATCCAGAGTCACAGTATCATGATCTCCTAGTGCAGTAGAACAAATAATATAAAACTGATATAAAGAGGTCACCCCTCTAGCTTTATCTGGTCGAGTCCTTCTGGTCAAGTGAGCACCATCATGTTCTGAGCTGGAGGTCTCATCATTGGAGGCCCAGCCATCATTAGCATGTGGCTTCTTGTGGGTAGCCTCATTCCAGGAGCAGGTTCTAGTGGTGTCATCTCGGGAGTGAAGGGGCCCATTATTGGCATCATGGGAGGTCCTTCCATATGGGGTAAGTGGCTTTGTGCCAGGGTAAGAAGGAACCCTGGAGAGTGAGTAGAGGTGAGACCATTGCCCCCTGGAAGAGGAGCAGAGAATAGAATAGGAGTATCTTGATGTGTGGTCATTGTTTGGCCACTCAGTCTCTGAGCCTATTTTTCCATCTATTTCTGATAGTAGTCTTTCACATTCTCTTTATGTTTCCTACCACTGCAGTGTGTCTTTCTCACAGATGGAGATTCATGGGTGAGGTATGTATTGCAATAGTCACAATAAAACTTGGGCATGTAGTTCTGTAGGCTGTTGGCCATTGTGTCCTGGGATTCATGTTTTGAATGGCCACTCATGGTGTGACTGGTGATCTGTGGCTTATTAATGATTCTGGTGGTTCATTTACCCTTCTGTACAATCCCAGTAATCCATGCTTGATGACCTTCACTGCATTTGGCAAACTATCTCTACACAAAACTGAGCTGTTTGTTCACATGGTGAACAGATCAGAAGGCCTCCTGTTGTCTCTGGGTATGTCCTGTGCATGAGGAAGAACATGTTTTCATAGTCCTTGCTCACAGCAGCCATCTTTGCTAGCATGGGAAAATTGAGAATGAGAAACTACACCTTTTTTCTCTTGCTTGGCCCTGAATTCCAAAGCCTGTGCTGTTGGTGGCTACATAGGCATTGAATATGTGCGTGAGTCCTGTAGCTGTTACATTGAGCCAGGCCATGTTCATCATTGCTTCTTGGAGTGCCAACTCCTTATCTTCTTGAGTGACCAGTAGCTTAATTTTATTCCATTCTTGAGGAATATCCTGCCACTGATGCACAGGACAGCTACTTGAGTTCCTCCTTGACAAGGGGTTTTGTTAACAGAAGCATGTCTCCTGATTCTACATTGTCTGGCATGATAAATTCATTGGGTTGGCAGATAGTTGTAATGACTTCCCCCAGAACACTCCAGGGGTTAAATACTGTTTGGCTACTTATTATTGGTGTTTCCACTTCCTCTGGGACATCTTTAGAACCTTATATAACTAGGGGCATCATTTTATCCTTTCCCTGACTCCAAGGAATATCCGCATATTGTCACATTCTGTGACCTGCATGTTGGCACATGCTCTCTTGGTCATCGAGTAAGGGTCCTCTATAATAGGATAAATTTAATTTGTGGTTTGAACCAAGGAAAGAGTGTCATGCATTAAAGGAGCGGCACAAGTTTTCATTCCAGTGCCAGATTTTGGTATAACGGCTCCCAGAAACTGCTCATCTTTTTGCTGGTTCTCCTAACATTTTCTGCAGGACATCTTGGGACACTTTGTGGCCTATGCCTTCGCTTTAGTGAATCTGGTTAGCTGGAAGCTTTTTGTCTAATTCATAACTTTGTAGGTTAATGGACTCCTGTGTAGACATGGTTCTGGGGCTCTCTCCTCCCTAACTGTCAGCTCTATGCTCCTTAGACCTTGTACATGCAGAGAGGTGTGTTGTATGCACTCCATGAGGCCTGTGTCACAGGCACCATGGTGAGGACCATGGTACTGAGGGTCACCTTAAGTCACAGGCTACTGCCTTTAACACATTCCCATTGATTTGAAGCATGCATGGCTGTCCCATCTGTAACTCATACAATGTGTGGTACAAATGTATCTAATTACTTTCATCAGTCTTTTACTAGTAAAATTAATAAAAAGTTTATAAAAGCATTGAATCTAGGTAGTTGCTTGAATTTGAGTAATTACTGAACAAATAGAAACAACACTATTTGTACAAACAAAAATATGACAATAATAAATTATTTCACTAACTATTCATGCATAGTTTATCAATAATTAATTCTGTAAGGGCTGGGGATTTAGCTCAAGTGGTACTGCATCTACCTTGAAGTAAAAGGGCCTGAGTTCAATCCTTGGTGCAAAAAACAAAAACAAAAACAAACCAAACTGTACATATCAACATGAAAATCTTATAAGTACTCCATTGTTGATTAATGTAATGTGCATTTACAGTTGCTCTACCACAAATGAGCTGGATTACAATTTTCTTATGCCATTTTAGTGTTTTCCTAAAGAAACTTGATATGGCAATTGTCTTCTGAATCAGTGCCTTTCTTTACATTATTGTAATCAAAGGTCCACTGAAAGGACTAATAAGCTGGCAAGTAAGATAGTCATGTAGGTACCATTGATGATTCAAGATGGAGGAAAATGATCAGATCTGTGTTGTGTCATGTGTGCCCTCCCTTGAGACTTACAAATTATGGCCCCACTGTAAATGTCTTAAAGGCACAGTGGGTCCCTGCCACCTCTTTGTGCTGCACTGTCCCTTGGGATGAGCCAGGCTGGTGTGTGTCCTTCTGGTGTGTCCTACAGTGTAGGGATCAAAAGGGCTGTCTGTCTTTTCCCTCAGTGCATGTGTGGGCCTTGCAGCTGCTCACAAAAATGTCAGTATAATTTTTAATCTAGATTTCTACTTGGAACCATTTTATGGACTTTAGTTCTTTGCTAACCCGATTAGTAATATTTTATATCATTTTGTTTAGCTCAGCTAGCTTTTTTTTTCGTTTTTTGAGACAGGGTCTCGCTTTGTAGTTCAGGCTGGCTGAAATATCTGAGCTCACTATGGCGCCCAGGCAAGCCGCCGCGAACTCAGCAATCCTCCTGTCCCTGCCTCCCGAGTGCTGGGATGACAGGCGTGAGCCACCACGTCCGTTCGGCACTGTGGTATGCGTTGTTGATTGTTGGTGGGCGTGTCTCCGTGCCCAGCATTATATGTGGTTACCGGGGATCGAACTCAGGACCTTGCGCTTGCGAGGCAGGCGCCGGAACCACTGAGCCAACCCTCCGGCCCCCAGCTAGCTTTTTATTAGTGTTTTCTGTAAGCTCCCTGATTTTTTTTATTACTCTCATTGTGTGATTAGTTATGTTTTCTTTGCGCCCACTGAACACATTCTTGATCTGTTTTTTTAATCTTCTCTCATCTTTTTTTAAATTGAATTATTTGTTGGTACATTTTGTATACAGCTCACAATCACACATAACACTGGGGAATTTGTACGAGTATTTGACACAAGTTAATTCTCATTTTTACCCACATCCCTACCCCCCACCCCCATCCCCTATATACATGCTCTTTTATTTTCTTTCAGAGTCATACTTATTCCTTCCCTTCATTATGTTTCCACACCAAATTCCCTTTGGATATTTCCTATTTTACAAAAACTATCATACATTCTAGTACTCATTTACATCTATAGATGCTCATATCAAAGAAAAGATCCGGTATTTGCATATTCTTCTCTCATCTTTTCAGATAATTTGGCTATGTGACTTTTGTTTCCCTCCTCCTGTATGATCCATGGATGAACATTTGGGGAGCTAGAATTTGGGGAAGCATTTTATTGCCTTTTCTCATGTTTTTCTTGTTTTGTTTTGTTTTATTTTCTTTTGTGTTGACATTATATGGTTGCTTATTGTAGAAAGGCTTTGTTGTCAATATGTAGATCTCTTTATTTAGTCTGCTTTTTAGTGATGCACTCAAAATGTATAGTTCTTTGCCCCTGTTACAAGATTCGATCACCTCTGTTGGTATGAGTGGTGTGTACAGTGTAATTGGCCCATTACCCAATTCTTCAGGAATGGACTGCAGTACTGTTAATGTCACAAAAGTAACCTGGGTATTGGCTTACAGAGAAAACCTGTTAATAGTAACACCTATATGATCCTGAAATATAAAGTATATTAGCTACAATAATATCATCCAAGCCAAAGCAGATATTGTTGTAACATCCTGTAACACCCTTAACCTTCAATAGAAATCTGCAGTTGTGGTATAGTAAATCCTAAGACAAACCAAATATTGAAATACAGAAAGTACCTGTTAAACATGATGTGTCTTCACTAGTGATAGAAAAGGATTCAGAAGTAGTAAAACAAGAGCCAAGGATTTAGCTCAGTGGTGCTGTATCTGCCTTAGAAGTATAAGGTCATGAATTTGATCCTCGGTATTAAAGAGAAAAGTATTAAAACAATTAACTATGTAATGATTATGCTTAATTATTATACTAATATATAATACAAGGCTTTAAGAATGGGCGAATACATAAAATGTTGAAAAATCAAATAGTGGGAGGCTGGAGGGTTAGCTCAGTGGTTCTGGCACCTGCCTTGCAAGCACAAGGTCCTGAGTTCGATCCCCGGTAACCACATACAGTGCTGGGCGTGGTGACTCATGCCCACCAGCCATCAACACCACATACCACAGTGCCGGGCGTGGTGGCTCACGCCTGTCATCCCAGCACTCGGGAGGCAGAGACAGGAGGATTGCTGAGTTCGAGGCTTGCCTGGGCTCCATAGTGAGCTCAGAGCCAGCCTGAACTACAAAGCGAGACCCTGTCTCAAAAAAAAAAAAAAATGGGAGATGAGAAAAATTAGACATGATCCTCTTACAGAGTAGAAAGATATTTATAGAATTAGAGGAAGGTAAGACAAGCAATGAGAAATGGAAGATGAAAGAAGGGAGAAAAAAGAAGTAATGAGAATAGAAAGTATGAAAAATTAAAAGGAAAAATGAAAGGAAAATCAAAAACATTAAAGAGAAAATAAAATGAATCTAAAAATACTCCAAAGATGTGAGAGTATTCTCAGTGTCCAACCTTGTTCTGAAAGCTTGATCCCCAAAGTGACTCAGAGAAGTAAATGAACTATTTATGTTGATGACACAGACAAACCAGATACTGATATGCAGTAAAAATGAATTGAAACCAACAGTTATGCCACTAGTAACAGTAGAAGTCAGCAATAGTAATAAAGACAAATCAGTTATTGTTAAATTATAAGAACTAATAACAGGGCTGGGGATTTAGCTCAGTGGTTCCAGCATCTGCCTTGCAAGCACAAGGTCCTGAGATCGATCCCTGGTACCACGTACCATAATGCTGGGCATGGTGGCTCATGCTTGTAATTCCAGCGCTTGGGAAGCAGAGGCAGGAGGATTGCTGTGAGTTCGGGGCTTGCCTGGACTATATAATGAGCTCAGGCCCAGCCTGAACTACAAAAAAAAAAAAAAAAAAAAAAAAAAAAAAAAAAACAAAAAAAAAAAAAAAAAAAAAAAAAAAAAAAAAAAAGAAAAAAGTGAAAAAGAAAGAAAAAGAACTAAGAATAGAACTGTACTATTCTTACCAATAGAGGAGAGATGGGCAATAATAATGTAGACACAAAGACAAACCCAATATTGATATACAGTAAAAATCTACAATTAACAATAGAAAATAATTCAGAAATAACATTATAGTCAGAGAAGTAGCTGAAAATTAATACAACTTTATAATAAAAGTGGAGAGGATATTGGGAGGGAAAAATGAAAAGTAAAATTTGAAAAAGCAAAGGAAGTTGAGGAGGAGAGAAAAGTGAGATAAGAACCTAGTGAAAGAATAAAAGGAAGTTAATAAAGTTTGGTAAAAGTAAGATAAAATGATGAAGAAAAAGAAAAAGAAAATATATCAAAGAGAAGGGAAAAAAGAAATAAGGACAAAAAAATAATCCCCCCAAAATAAAACATCAAAATAAAATGAAAGCATAAGTGAAATGAATATAAAAAGATTGTCTAAGTATTCGAGTGGTTTCTTTCCAGGCCCTGTTTATTGGAATCTACCAGATAGTGATGAGTCGTAGTGAATCATAACTAGAAACTATTTTTTTTTTTTTTTGAGACAGGGTCTTGCTTTGTAGTTTGGGCTGGCTCTGAGCTCACTATGTAGCCTAGGCAAGCTTCGAACTCAGCAATCCTCCCGTCTCTGCCTCCCGAGTGCTGGGATGACAGGCGTGAGCCACCACGCCCGACACTGTGGTATGTGGTATTGACTGCTGGTGGGCGTGAGTCTCCACGCCCAGCATTGTATGTGGTTTCCGGATGAACTCAGGACCTTGCACTCGCGAGGCAGGTGCTGGAACCACTGAGCTAATCCTCCGGCCCTAGAAACTATTTTATTATCTCCCTACTTTTTACTTTGTGAATGTTGAGTCTCCTGGCCCACCTTTCTCACTGGTCATGATTATTCAATGATGTGGTATCTGCCTAAGGGCTGTATTTACAGTACCTCAGTGTTTGTGCAGTTTCTTGCTCCCCGATCCCTGCTATCTCCTACTAACTTTATTGCCTTTGAATTGGTGAGATGCCTCCCTTGCTCCAGAATACCTCTGTCCGTACACCTACTGTTTAAGCTGAGGCATATTCCTGATCATGTTGGTAGATGGAAAAAGCAGAGAGCACTGAGCTCTGTGCTGGAAGTAGGCCATAAGGTGTGGGTGGTGGATAAAGTAGTACATTGGACTTAACGTCAGCACTGTGAAACCCACCACCCGCAGAAAACCACACAACCCGCCGGGCTTCTCGCCACAAAGAGGCGAGAAGTATGTTCTTTAGAACCTGAGTTTACTGCTGCTTAAATGTCTAAGGTGCTCTGCAACTAGTACATTCCTGGACTGATTTTCTCTCTAATGGCCATTTCCTACCTGCTGTGGTAGGGTGACCCCAGGGACTCTCTGGTATGGTTGTTCACTGACTACTGATTTCTGCAGTAGCTCAGTGTCAAACAATAAACCTATTTCCTAAGTGGCTTCTGATGATATCATTTTCAAGTCTGGAGGATATAGAGTAAATTTCTTCTCTAAATCTAGTGTGTCATGTGGAAGGAGTAAATTTCAGAAAAATGTCCCTTACTGAATTTGTAACTTATCGTATCCATGGGCTTTTCTTGGGCTAGTGCTGCTGGTCTTTTGTTTCTTGGGAAGCTGTTTACCTTTCTTGGGCTTACCTTGTGTTTGTAGAAACAGAACTGCCTTCATGACAGGTTATATTAATGTTTCAGACTAGTTTTTTCTCTGTGTTGTCTTCAGTTTTCCTGTGGGCCTTTTCTTGATCTTTGGAATTTAACTTTTTCTCTTTGCTAAGTTTTCCAGGTGTCTAGATTCTAGTATAGGTTGTATTTTTTTTTTTTTTGAGAAGGGTCTCACTTTGTAGTTCAGGCTGGCCCTGAGCTCACTATGTAGCCCAGGCAAGCCTTGAACTCAGCAATCCTCCTGTCTCTGCCTCCCGAGTGCTGGGATTACAGGTGTGAGCCACCACGCCCAGCTATAGGTTGTATTTTGCTGCTGGTCTTTATTTTGCTATTCTGAGGCAGGAGTGGTGCCTCTGAGCTAAATCCCTGGCTATTCCATTATTTTGAATCTGTCAAAATATGTTCTTGAACTGTATTTACCCTTCTAGTGATGTGGGTTGATACAAATGCCTGTGTGTTGAGATTAAATGAGATGAGTGACAATAGGGATTGTCATGTAATATTATGCCTATATTTAAAGATTATTTGAACAGAGCATCTGTTGTGTGAAATAGCGCTATGATACTGTGACAGTTGATCTGATAATTAGTTACTAAGTGACTAATGGGTAAATAGAATATATAGCATAGTTTCACTGCACAAAGGGATGATTACTTCATTGGGGAGGATGGGGTGGATGAGTTGAGTTTTCATCCCTTTACTCAAAACAGCTTGAAATTTAAAACTTAAATTGCTTATTTCCAAATTTTCTACTTAATGTTTTTGTATTATAGTTGACCATTGGTAATTGACAGATAGAAAGTAAGAATACAAAGGGGACTACTGTGATAGACCTTTTAGTTTTAGTTTAGTTTTGTCTGTTTTGCAACTTTATGTTCATGGACTCATACAATACATATTCCTTTTATGCCTTATGTTTTTGATTCAGCATTTTATTTGTGGTATTTATATTTGTTGTGTGTAGTTGAAGTTTGTTTTCATGGTTGCATAGTATTCCACTGAAGAAAAAATTCCATGAGTTATTTTATTATTAATGGCTATGCTGTTTCTAGTTTGGGGTTCTTATGAAATATATTACTGTGAACATTGTTGTACAAATGTTTTGGTGTATTTGAGTATTTCCTTTATGTGAGATAGTCAAGAGTGAAAGTTGCTAGTTCTAAAATATATGTATGTATGATTTTCATATGTATTTGCTTAACAGTATTCCTGAATGGTGCATAAATCTGCAGTCCCAAGAATAATACTCAGAAGTTCCTTTTTTCCATTTATTTGGCCAACGCTTGGTGTAGTCAGTGTTATTAATTCTGGTCAATTGATAGTATTATCTCAGTTTTAATTTGCATTTCATTGATTGATGAAGCTTGAATGTGTTTATATCTCCTGATGATTGGGGTTTTTGTGAGCTGCTTATTTAAACCTCTTGTTCAATTTTATCTTTCTAATTTAGAGGAGTTCCTTACATATTTTGGATATGCGCCTTCTGGTTGTGTTGCAAATATACCTCCTTAGCTCTCTCTCTCTCTCTCTCTCTCTCTCTCTCTCTCTCTCTCTCTATATATATATATATATATATATACACATATATATACATATATATATGTGACCAGGGATCAAACTTGGGCCCTTGTGCTTGTAAGATAGGAGTGGTACCGCTTGAGCTAAATGGCTGTCTTCATGGCATTTTTCAAAGAACAAGTGTTTTAACTTTTGGTGTACTCCAACAAATATTTACCTTTATGGTTAGTGCTTTTATGTGTTATTCAAGAAATCTTCTGAGCCTGGGTTGGTGGTGCAGTCTACTGGAGGGTGCCAACTACTGGAGGGTAAGGTGAAGGATCATAAGTTGTATCCCAGGAGTCAAAACAACAAGAAAACTTTAGAGAAATATTTCTGTATTCTAGTATATATGCTGCCGAAGCTAGCACTCTATTCTATGGTCATGAAATTACTGTCTTATTATTTTTTGGAAATGTCTGGAATTGTTATACACTTTTCTATGATTTGCTTATATATAATGATTTTTGTATGTAGGTAAGGTAGGAGTTGGGGCTAATTTTTTTCATCATACAATGGGTTGATTTTCTTAGTGTCAGTAGTTGGTAGTTTCTTCCTTTTCTATTTTGTTTTTTCATAATAAAGGTTTTCTATTCTGTTAAATTGGTTTCTTGGTCTAGTACCACAGTCGTCGTAGCTTTTTTTTTTTTTTTTTAATAGTACCAGGGATTGAACTTAAGCCCTTGTGCATTCAAGGTTGGTGAGGTACCACTTGAGCTAAATCCCCAGCCCTAGTCATCATAGTGTTATAGAAAGTTTTAATATTTGTAGAGGAGATGCTCCTACCTTCTTTTTCAAAAGTATCTTCACAACAGTCTGATGTCTGTCAGTGACTGTCATAGTAATCAGAACCATGTGGAATTGGTGTAAGGATAGAGTTGAAGTTGAAGAAGAGAATATAAAGTCTGAAGATAAACCCACATAATTTTTGTTAATTAAATTTTTTTTGAGACAGGGTCTCACTTTGTAGTTCAGGTTTGCCCTGAGCTCACTATGTAGCTCAGGCAAGCCTCAAACTCAGCAGTCCTCCTGCGTCTGCCTCCTGAGGGCTGGGTTTACAGCCATGAGCCACTATGCTCAGCACTGTGGTATGTGGTACTGATTACTGATGGGCGTGAGTCACCACACCTGGTATTGTTGTATGTGGTTACTGGGGATTGAACCCAGGACCTTGTGCTTGCTAGGCAGGTGCCCGAACTGCTGAGCTAAATCTCTGGCCCTGGTCAATTAATTTTTGACAAACATGCCAGGATAAATTCAGTGAGAGGGAGGGCTAATCTTTTCAAGAGTCCTAGAACAGTTGGGTATACATATGAAAAAGAACATCAAAAGAGATAATCATTGAATTCTTGGATTAGGAATATTTCTTTGTCTCCCTGCACTCACCCCTGCTTTCCCCCCCTAGCTGGTAGGCCATGCTGTATTGCCCAAGTTGGACCTAAAAAAGATTTTCTTCTCTGTGATACCAAAATCATGACTTATAACAGAAAAAAGAGACATTTGGCTCTTATCATGTTTAAAGTTTTCCTTTTCAAAAGACAGTATCAAGAAAATAAAAATACCAACCAGTGAATAGGACAAAATACTAGCAAATCATATAGATGATAAAGGACTGTGTTCAAAATATATAAAGAACTCTTACATCTGAGTAATAAGACAACAGAAGAATAAATGAGCAAAAGACTTGAACAACTACTTCACTACCATGGCAATAAATTCTTAAAAAGATACTACCTTTAGTCATTAAATATGAGGTACCACAATGAGATACTACTCCACACCCACTGTAATAGCTAAAATCAGAAGACTGAAATGCATAGTGTTGGCAAGGATTCTGGAAACTGAGGAATGGTAGGCAAATGTTCAGTCTCATGCTGATCTACATCCCAGCTCATGCTGGTGGGAATGTTAAATATTATGGAAAATTATTTTGCTAGTTTCTCTCTCTCTCTCTCTCTCTCTCTCTCTCTCTCTCTCTCTCTCTCTCTCTCTCTCTCCCACCCTCCCTCCTTTTCTCTTTCTCTTTCCTTCTCCCTTCTCTATCTTTGTCTCTCTTTCTTTCAATGGGGTCTTGCTGTATGGTTAGTCTGGTCTTCAACTCACTGTGTAACATAGGCTGGCTGCAAACCCACAATGATCTTCCTGCCTCAGATTCCTGAGTTTTGGAATTACAGGCATGTGTCACCATACCTGGCCAGTTTTGGTAGTTTGTTTTTCTTTTTTCTTTTGGCAGTAGTGGGGATTGAACTCTGGCCCTTGTGCTTGCAAGATAGGTGCAGTGCCACTGAGCTAAATCCCAGGCCCTTGATATTTTCTTAAGTTTATACTTACCAAATATCCATCGTCTTTGAAGTCTTATATCTATAAAGAGAAAATGAAAACATGTCCACACAAAGACTTGTATACCGGTATTCCTAGCAGCATATTGTTTTTTTTTTTTTTTTTGAGACAGGGTTTCACTTTGTAGTACAGCTCACTATGTAGCCCAGGCAAGCTTTGAACTCAGTAATCCTCCTGTCTCTGCCTCCTGAATGCTGGGATGACAGGCATGAGCCACCACACCCAGCATTGTAGTATGTGGTATTGATTGCTGGTGGGCGTGAGTCACCACGCCCAGCATTGTTGTATGTGGTTACCTGATCGAACTCAGGACCTTGTGCTTGCAAGACAGGCACAGGAACCACTGAGCTAAATCTCCAGGCCCCTAGCAGCATTTTTTTTTTGTTTGTTTTTTGAGACAGGGTCTGACTTTGTAGTTCAGGCTGGCCCTGAGCTCACTGTGTAGCCCAGGCAAGCCTAGAACTCAGCAATCCTCCTGCCTCTGCCTCCTGAGTGCTGGGATTACAAGTGTGAGCCACCACACCCGGCACTGTGATATGTGGTATTGATGGCTGGTGGGCGTGAGTCTCCACGCCCAGCATTGTATGTGGTTACCGGGATCAAACACAGGACCTTGTGCTTGCGAGGCAGGCGCGCTGGAACTACTGAGCTAAATCTCCAGCCCCTAGCAGCATATTCTTAATAAAAAATCAAGAACAATACAAATTTCTTTTAGCTGGTAAGCTGATAAACTTTAGAAAAGAACAAATGACTAGTGAATTTAATAATATAAACTTCAAAAATTGTTAGTTTACAATTTTATTTATGTAAAATTTCTAGAAAAGGCAAATCTTGTGGTCTGGTCTGAATGGAAGTGAAGATTGAATGAAAAATGCATAAGAAGCTTTTTGAGTTTCACATAGTTCTAAGACTGGATTGTGCTGATAGGTACATAACTATAAATTTCATAAAAATTACCAAATTATACACTTTATTTAATTTTTTTTTCTGGTATGGGGGATTGAACTCAGGACATTGTGTTTGGGAGGTAGGCATGGCACTGCTGAGCTAAATCCCTGGCCCAAATTATATACTGTAAATGGATGCATGTTATGGTCTGTAAATTATGAGTTAAAGATATTTTCAAAGGAATATTTTGCCATATTTTTGTCTGTGGTGTTTCTGGTAAATTTGGAATTAGTTTAATAAATGTTTTGGGGTCTCAATTGGAGTTTAATTGGATTTTTAGATTAATTTTTTTTTTTTGAGACAGGGTCTCGCTTTGTAGTTCAGGCTGGCCCTGAGCTCACTATGTAGCCCAGGCAAGCCTCGAACTCAGCAATCTTCCTGCCTCTGCCTCCCGAGTGCTGGGATTACAGGCGTGAGCCACCACGCCCAGCACTGTGGTGTGTGGTATTGATTGCTGGTGGGCATGAGTCACCACGCCCAGCATTGTATGTGGTTACCTGGATCGAACTCAGGGCCTTGTGCTTGAGAGGCAGGCGCCGGAACCACTGAGCTAAATGTCCAGCCCTAGATTAATTTTTATGATATTATTTCATTATAACATGGAGTCTTTGAATCACTGAATGTTTTCATTTGTTGCTTTTCAGATTGTTCAGTAATCTTTTTTTTTTTTTGGTGACAGGGTTTCGCTTTGTAGTTTAGGCTGGTCCTGAGCTCACTGTGTAGCCCAGGCAAACCTCGAACTCAGCAATCCTCCTGTCTCTGCCTCCCGAGTGCTGGGATTACAGGCGTGAGCCACCAAGCCCGGCTCTGTGGTATGTGGTTGTTGATTACTGGTGGGTGTGAATCACCAAGCTCAAGGTCCTGAGTTTGATCCCCAGGAACCACATACAACAATGCTGGGTGTGGTGACTCACACCCACCAGCAATCAGTACCACATACCACAGTGCCAGGGCGTCGTGGCTCATGCCTGTCATCCCAGCACTCCAGAGGCAGAGACAGCAGGATTGCTGAGTTCAGTGTTTGCCTGGGCTACATATGAGCTCAGGGCCAGCCTGGACTACAAAGTGAGACTCTGTCTCAAAAAAAAAAAAAATTCCTTTTTTCCTTATCTTAAATATAGGCAGGATGTTGCTGTGTTGTCTAGGCTGGCCTTGAACTCCTGGGCTCAAAGGACACTCCTGCCTCATCCTTCCAGTAGCTCAGTCTATAACTATATAAGCATATAAGTGTATCAGCATACCACTGTGCTGATCTTTTATAAATAGAATTTTATTTTTATTGCTGGTATATGGAAGTAAAATTGAATTTTGAGTATTAACCTTGTTTGCTAAAATTTTTTTTTTTTTTGAGACAGGGTCTCATAGTTCAGGCTGGCCCTGAGCTCACTATGTAGCCCAGGCAAGCCTAGAACTCAGCAATCCTCCTGCCTCTGCCTCCGGAGTGCTGGGATTACAGGCTTGAGCCACCACGCCCAATTTGTTTGCTAAATTTTACCAAATCTTGTGAATTCTGATAGCTTTATCTATAAATTATCTTAAATTTACAACTAAAGTAATTAAGTCATTTTGTGAATACTGTTTTGTCTTGTGGTTCTTGCACCTTTGTCTTCCCTTACTTCAGGGGCTGGGATTTCTAGCATAAGGTTGGATAGAGCCATAGGAGAGGTCTTTGTTGTTATCCCATTTCAGAGGGAGGTCATTTATCTTTTCTCCTTTGAGCCTGGCACAAGACTAGGCAATTTCAAAGCCTAGGCCTTGCTGATTCCACTGATAAAGACACATGAGCTTCTTTAGATTCAGGTGCTTTTATCATTTACATGATCAATAGAAAGAAAGGTAAACTGCAAGTACCACAAATCTGTGGTCTTTGACCCATGCACCAAAAAAGGAGAACGTAGAAGCAGAATTGAAGTGTGAGCTATGGGATACTATATTAATGAAGAGCTCATTTTAGATTGCTAATGACTTTTGTGTGCTGCACCTCTGTTCTAAGGTAGGCTGGCTAAAAATCGATCTTGTTAAGCCCAGGAAACCTTGAGAAGCATGACAGTCTCTCGGGGAGATAAAGAAGTAGCAGGAGACAACTGGTGGTAACTAGAGTCATATCATCTGTTCTGGGATGCTTGGAATTAAGTGAAAGGCTTCCAAAGCACCATAGTGATGCTGTTCCTCTACAGATACTTGTTGTATGTAGTTTCTTACTCATACAACCCTTACTAGAGTCCTGTGGTGGCACATGGCTGAGTTTGAATTCAGGGTGGGCACTATAGTGAAACCTTGTTCCCCAAAAGGGGTTGAGGATGTAGCTCAGTCAGTGCAAAGAGCTCAGTATCACACATACACAATTCTTGTTTTCCTTTGAAAATTTCACTTATTTTTTTTGGGAAAAAAACCCAGTCTCTGATTGTCATTATTTTACTTGTCCATATGGGATTCACTCTTGCTAAATTTTCAAGGAAGAAAGATTATACTGAGCTCCTGATCAGGAAGAAGTTATTATTAAAGTTCTAAAATTTATAGGTTTTGAAACTATTAGTAAAGAACTAAGGGAATCAGTTTTTTCTAAAATGATAAGTAGCTGTGTTTTATGGTACATCCCTTGAAAGGCCACAGAGGTCTTTGTTATATCTTCATGGTACCCTATACTTTGCTTTTATTAATGGTAGGTAATTTTGAGTATTTCAAATAATTTTTCAGGTCTTTCCTGAAAACTTAATGATATTAAATTTAGGTTAAACTTTTGCTCATATTTTATTTCTATGTATTTAAATATAAAGTTATTAAGTAGAAAAAGTTTATTTCATGTGATCTTTCTAGTGATTAGCTGGTAGACAATTTTAAAATATTTTTAACTTTCTGGACCGATTTTGAAATAATTTTATTACTATGCTTTGGGCATGGTAATTAATTAATTATTTAAAAAAAGTGCTTGGGGGCTGGAGGGTTAGCTCAGTGGTTCCAGCGCCTGCCTCGCAAGTGCAAGGTCCTGAGTTCGATCTCCGGTAACCACTACAATGCTGGGCATGGAGACTCATGCCCACCAACAATCAATACCGCATACCACAATGCCGGGCAGGTGTGGTGGCTCAAGCCTGTAATCCCAGCACTCGGGAGGTAGAGACAGGAGGATTGCTGAGTTTGAAGCTTGCCTGGGCTACATAGTGAGCTCAGAGCCAGCCTGAACTACAAAGCGAGACCCTGTCTCAAAAAAAAAAAAAAAGTGCTTGGGATTGAACTGAGGGCCTTAACATGATGTTTAAATGCTTTACCACTGAGCCATAGACCTACCTGTTTTTTACTTTTCCAATTGGGGTCGTGCTGTGTTGCCCATGCTGACCTCAAACTCCAGGCCTTCAGTGATCCTCTAGTCTCAACTCCTCTGAGTAGCTGGGACTGCGGGTGTGAACTATTTGATTGGCTGTCAATTCTTAGTTTTGGTATAGCTGCAATTTGTATTTGTTTTTTTTTTTGGTGATTAAAACTAAGGTAATTGAAAGTGTGAAATTGTTAAGATTAAACCTAGAAATATATAATACTGTTGCATATTTATACAGCAAATATATATATATAATATATATATTATATATATATATACTGCAGAGTAGGTTGCATATTAAGTCATAATTATTTCATTTAAAATACTTGCTCATGAAATGAAAAGTAGTAAAGCTGCTATATTGTACTTCCTGAAGTTTTCTCTTTATTTTGGTTCATTTAAATAGATGATCTTTCCTTTTCATAGGCTGATTAGATCCAAAAATAGGATCTTTTTTTTTTTTTTGTGGTACCAGGGATTGAACTCGGGCCCTTATGCATTCAAGGTTGGCGCGGTACCACTTGAACTAAATCCCCAGCTCTGTTTTGTTTTTTTTGACACAGGGTCCTAGTATGTAGTCCAGACTGGCCTTGAACTCATTGTGTAGCCCAGTCTGGCTTTGAAGTTTAGATCTTCTTGCCTAGTGCTAGGATTACAGGTACACACTGCCACAGCCAGCTAAAAGATACAAATGTTTTTTAAGACTCGTCACAACCCATTTTTCAGACTTGGTGCTTTCCAGTTGGTTTCATTGTTTTAGAGAGGAAAACAAGTATTTATCTAATAGCTACAGTTTTTCACTTAAACTCTTAAAAGTTACAAAATGTTTCAGATATAAAAGAAATAGAAAGGATTGCATAATATCTGTATACTTCCCACCCCGTTTTAGAAAGAAAATTTTGTAGAGTTAGAACTTTTTATAGAATTCTCCTTGATTATATTGTTTTTATTTACCAACAATGTTGTGGATGGATGTTTAATTTTTTTTCTTTTTTTGAGGCAGGGTCTCACTTTTGCAGTTCAGGCTGGCCCTGAGCTCACTGTGTAGCCCAGGCAAGGCTCGAATTCACAGCAGTCCTCCTGCCTGTTTCCCGAGTGCTGGGATGACAGGTGTGAGCCATCATGCCTGGGCATTGTGGTGTGTGGTACTGATTGCTGGTGGGCATGAGTCACCACACCTAGCATTGTGGTACGTGGTTACTGGGAATTGAACTCAGGACCTTGTGCTGGCTAGGCAGGTGCTGGAACCACTGAGCTAAATCCCTGGTCCTAGATGTTTAATCTTTTTTTTTTTTTTGAGACAGGGTCTCGCTTTGTAGTTCAGGCTGGCTCTGAGCTCACTATGTAGTCCAGGCAAGCCCTGAACTCAGCAGTCCTCCTGCCTCTGCCTCCTGAGTGCTGGGATTACAGGCGTGAGCCACCATGCCCGGCCCTAGATGTTTAATTTTAATCAGTAAAACTGGCCTACTGCCAAGCTATTTTGGGCCAGATTTCTGAATATTTCAAGTTTAAGAATATTTAATATATATTAAATAATAAGATTTAATATATATTATAATATATATTATTTAACTTTTAAAACAAGTATTAGGCAATGATGTGTAATTCCTTTATTACCAGCTCAGGCCTGGTTTTGCTACCATGTTAATTACATGATTTTTAGATTTTCATATATTTTTGGAATTCAGATTTGTGGATAAGGGGTTGTAAGCAAGTAATGTATTTTAAAATTATTTTAATGTTTAAAATTTAATATATAACAGTGCTAATATTTTGACCTTAATAATTAATATTTTATAGTATTTTCATTTTCTTACTATAGCTGGCACCAACTTCTGGTCTTGAACTTCTGGGGTAAAGTGATGCACCTCCCTTGTCTGCCTAATAGCAGGAAATACAGGAACACACTGCCATGCCTGGCTTAAAATATATTTATTTTATTGGTTTAGTTTATTACTCTGGTGCGATTTGTTGAACTTTGTTTTGAACCAATAAGATGTAGTATAACCTGGAAGGGAGCTAAAGATACAACTTAAAATTTTAGTGAAAATACTAGTGTGCCATAGAGATGTAGAGTCACTAGGGCCCGTTACTGAACCTAGAATTGACTCTCGAACTAAGACTGCTAATAGAAGTGAAGAACAACTATGATTAGTAACCTTGTGTTTACTTCTAAGTATCTACTGGACAAGATATTTGTCATCATGAGAACTTTGAGAGAGTTTATAATTAACTCAACAAACTGATAACAATTATTAAAAAGTGCAGTTAACCTGATAACTGAGTTACTCATTCTTCCATAAAAAAGGATGAAAAGGTAATTATTGAGTGTTATGATGGCTCCTTTAAATTGATGTCTTTAATGCTCCTAGCAAAGGTGCTCTTTCAAGCAAGTATGGCAGTCCTGTAGCTTTTAATTCCTAGTCAGTATTGGAAAAAAAATATTAAGTTCATATACCAGCTGCATGGTGTTAGCATTATTCACTTAAATGCTAGAGGAAGGGATAGAGACATCTGTTCTTTCTCTAATATGTAGCTTGCTTTTTGAATCCACCACACACAGATATATTAGCAATCAGTACCGTTGCCTAATCATTAATTACCTTGTAATTTAGTGCTGAGTGGAGGACCTTATTTAAACCTGTAGTTTATAGTGAAATTTTATAAAATATGAAGGTAATACTTGCTCAGTATAAAAGGAGAAAAAGTGTATAAGTGAAGGCTGTGTTGTGATCTTTCAGAAATAGGATGGTATCATCTAAATACCATCTAAATAGGATGGTATCATTTCTGTGTGTATATACAAATGTGTACGTACATGTATCCTTTTGGATTACTGAATTGTATGTATAAGGCCCTGTTTCCAGTGCTGTGGATTCAGTCCAGGGCCTTCACACTGAGCTACATCCTCAGTTCCCTACCCATCTTTATATATCTGTCTGACTGTCTATCTATTTATTTTTGGAGACAAATTATCAGTAAGTCACTCAGTTGCCCAGGCTGGAATTCAGTTTGTGATCCTCTTGCATTAGCCTCCCACAGTGCTTGAATTATAGGCATATACCACCATGCCTGGCTAAGCATTGTGTTTTATAGTTTGAAAATAACATAGTTCATTATCATTCCTTGTTTGAAATTTAAGTCGTTTTTTCCTTTGTAGGCACAAAAATTGAGTATCATTGCACATTTCCTTGAATGCATGAAAATGTTTTATGGAGAATATTTTTTAGTGTGAAATGTCTAGTTCAGATATTAGGGACAATTCAATCTTTTTTCTTTTTGGTATCAGGCATTGAACTCAGGACCCTAGTTAGTGGTTACTAGATGGGCACTATTTCATTGAGCTAAATCCCAGCTGGATATTTAAATTTTGGTAGATTTTGCCAAATTGTACTTGACTGGATTTAAATAATTTTTTGTTCAGTTAATATTCTCATAGGGATTAAGACAGTAACATTTTTTTCTTTCTCTTTCTTTTCTTTTTTTTGGTACTGGAGATTGAACTGAGGACCTTGCTTTTGAAAGGCAGGCATGGCACTACTCTGCTAAATTCTTAGTCCAACATTTCTTGCCTTTAGTACTGTTTAAAGTCTTTTAAGAAAATGAACAAAATTCTAAAAATGTTGACATGCAGTATGTAAAATCCTTAAATGATTTTCTGGTATTAAATTACTGGTGGGTACAGCAGGTTAACAATTAATTTTGAGTTAGGCCATATTTACAAATAGTGGTTTAAATAGTAATGAGTGGTATTTTTTGATTTACTTTATGTATTGCATACATTCATCTCAGCCTGTTGAGTTGTAATTAATTTGAAGTAGGTTACTGTGTTCTGTTAAATAATTTTCTAGTTTAATTTGTCTTATAGATACTTGATGTTCCTTTAGAGGTGGAAGTTGTAGAGAGCTATAATTATCCTTGTAGTCTACCAGGAGAGAGAGAGAGAGAGAGAGAGAGAGAGGGCTGTCTGCCACATACCAGGCTTACAGCTATTTGTGGGAAGAGTGAGAGTTAAAGGTCACATGTAGTCATTGTGTGGAGAAATATTTATTTTTAGACTTTTGAGTATATTCCAGGATTCAGTGTTGGTTTTAGGGGTATTTATGGGGTTTGGCTAGATTAAGAAGCATTTTCTCTTTATGTGATATTAGCTATAAGGATCAATGCTTTTCTTGTAGGGACAGATCCTGAAAATTCAGACAGTATTCGTTTTATGTTTTTCATGACCTGACACACAATCTTTGATTGAACAGTAATGGCCAAGTATGAACTCAGTTTTGATAATATGTAAAACAGGAAAATGGAGAGAATTGACCTCTATAGTCATTTGTCTTCTACCTTCTACACAAATGGCCATACATTCTACTTAGATGAAGTATCCAAAATAGGCAAAATTATAGAGATAGGCAATAAATTATTGGTTGCCAGAGCCTGAGGATTGATTAACAATAAGTGACTGCATATGTTTGTGTTTTTTTTATAGTGAAAATATTCTATGTAAGTATCTGAGGATAGTGTGATGCCTCACAGATTTGTGAATATCGTTGGCCCTCTTTGGGTTTTATATTTTCTTTTTTTTTTTTTTTTTTTTTTTTTTTTTTTTTTTTTTTTTTTTTTTTTTTTTTTTTTTTTTTTTTTTTTTTT
>PVIC010027286.1:0-23698 GCA_004025085.1 Thryonomys swinderianus
TGCTGAGTTCCAGGCTTGCCTGGGCTACATAGTGAGCTCAGAGCCAGCCTGAACTACAAAGCAAGACCCTGTCTCCAAAAAGCAAAAAAAAAAAAAAAAAAAAGTACACGTGGTAGCAGTTGGAAGATAAAAAAACACATTTTAAAAATTAAAACATGTTCGAACCAATAACATCAGCACAACTATTTGTAGCATATATTCTAGCAGATCTCTCTGTCTCTGTCTCTGTCTCTCTCTCTCTCTCTCTGTCTCTCTGTCTCTCTGTCTCTGTCTCTGTCTCTGTCTCTGTCTCTGTCTCTCTCTCTCTCTCTCTGTGTGTGTGTGTGTGTGTGCTAAGTAACACTGTACTGGTTTTTTAAGTCAATAATCTCTACCCTTCTCTGTTAGGATATTAGTTTTCCTCCAACGAAACACATAGCTCCAATTCAGGTTTCACAGTGACTACCAAATATTCTGCACAGGATCTTATCTACGGCTCCTCTGGCCTTGGTTGTAGTCCTTATGTTTTAATTTAAACGTAGCACAGACTGACCGGAGAGACGCAGTCGCCCTGCGAGCCCCTCTCTGCGGCATCCGGTGTTTCCGAGCTGTGTCACCTGCTCTTCTGCCTTCCAGACGGAACGCTGACTTCTGATTGGACGCTCTGGGACAGGAGACAAGAAGGAACTAAGGGTTCGGTGACGGGGAGAAGCGATGACCGCTGCAGGAGACCATGTGCAAAGGCAGGGGATGTGGCTCAGAGGTACGGCGCTTGCCGGGCACAGGGAGGCCCTGGGTTCAATCCCCACTACTGAAGAAAAAGAAGTACATATGTGCTGAAGTACACACAGGAAATGCCTGGAAGCCGGACAGGAAGCACACAGTGCAGGGACCGGGAAAGATGGAGCTGAAAAATACTGTTACGATCACGTGGAAAGGATCCTTGAGAAATCACAGGGAGAAAGTACATGAAAAACAGCTTCCACCGAGAGCAGATGAAGACTAGAAATCATTACAATTTGAGCATAAGTATGAATGTGATTACAATTACAACCACAGGCTGGTAACATTTGGATCACACCTGGAAAGATGTCTCAGACATATAACTATAAAGTGATGTGTGCACGTGGTTTAGAGGACCACATTGCTTAGGGACAGATATGTAAGATAAAGCGTATGGTCTCCCTTTTTCTAATGCACTGGCCCCCCTTTTCATGCTGCTGATAGCTTCTGCTTTGGGGTCTATACACTTATTATTATATTTTAAAATATGTATGTATTTTAAATAAATATGTATCTATTTCTTATTTCTGCCAGATCAAAGCATTACCATTTGGCCTGTAGATGTAAAAAGTGAGGAACCTGGAACTTCTTTTTTTTCAATTTTAAATTGACCTTATTGATACATTTTATACACACATTATGATCACATTCAATATTGACAACTTGCACCTGTACATGACACATCTTCATTCTCATTTTCCCCTTTCCCCTGCCCTCCCTATAGCCTCTGCCTCCTGTACGCTTTATTTCCTTTTTTACTGTAAAAGTTTTTCTTACCCTTCTTTCCTTTCCCCTCCCCACCTTTTCCCTTTCCCTTTTGCACATTTCCTTCCTATTTCACAATACCTATCACACATTTTAGCATTCATTTACACCTTCAGTTTTTTATACTAGAGAAAAGATACAGCACCTACATATCGGTGTCCTATTTATTTCACTCATGCACACGTTCTCAAGGTGCATCCACTTGAGTATAAATGACTCCAATCTATCATTCTTTGTGCCTGAGTAATATTCCATTGTATAGAATTCAGTGGTTTTTCGTCATTCTGCTTAATTCCTATTTTTATTACATTCCTATTGACAGCGATTACAGCTTCTTTTTTAAATTACAAGCATCTTAACTTGTAAGTTAGTTTTTTTATCCTTTTTCTATAGGTTGATTATCACTTGAAAACTTACATGGAGTATTTACAAAATTATTGTTACATACATGTAGATGTTTCTAGAAATAATGGCCCAATTGGGCAGCAGTTCCAGGGTCTGCCTCACAAGTGCAAGGTCCCAAGTTTAATTTCTGGTAACTACACCCCATAATGCCAGATATGGTGGCCCAAACCTGTAATACCAGCACTCGAGAGGCAGAGGCAGGAGGATTGCTGAATTCGAAGCTTGCCTGGACTGCATAGTGAGCTCTGGGCCAGCCTGAACTACAAAGCAAGACCCTGTCAAAAAAAAAAAAAAAGCCTGGTTAAACCAACACTTGGGAAAATGTTATAGTGAGTCTGGAACATTTTGTCACAAAGCAGGAATGGTCCCTGCATGCCTGCCTAAGAATTCATTTTCTTTCTCATTTCTGTAATTATTCTGGGCCAAATCAGCAAGCTCAGGCTTGTGCTATCACCTGTGTTCTTTCTCGGCCTTTCGTGGGATTTTGCTGGGGTGCTTTCCGACTATTTTTTTCTTGTTGTTTGTGCGGTTACCTAACTTACTGGATTCATATATGTCTCCAAGTGCCGTCTTTAGCCTTAAGGGAAACGTGGGTAGATATGGAAAGCCGGGTTCAGAAGTCTCCCCCATGCTGCGGAGCGCCCTGGGCTCCCTCGTGCCGACGTGACTGCTGATGAGCGGGCTCCCAGACCCAGGATCCGCCCGTGCGGGAGCGCGTCAGGTTTCCACTTCCGGGCAGCGCGGCCTTTTTTCTCCAAGACGTGAAGAATATGCAGATTTAGTTTAGACTTGGAGCCGCTTTTCCAAGAGCTCTCAGTTCCCTCACCCAGCAGCCTTCCCAGATTTAATTCCTGTGTCCTTTGCAGGGCAAAAGCTGCCCCCCTCTGTATTCTGTTTACCAACTAGAATGAGAGCCCCACGGATCTCAGCTGCACCTGAAGCGCTGTGGGCTAATCCTGGGCTAATCTGTGACTTCGGAGTTACGGTCATCTGGGGCACAGCCTAGCCATGGCCAGCCTTTGCCTCTGGAGTTTGGCCTTCTATCATCTCTGCTGTAACTTATTCCTTCAAATGTCCTAGTTTACTGATAACTTGTACTCTTGTTTTCCGTTACTGTCCTGACTTGCATTTTACAGTTATTTTTTCAAGACCATTTCAAAGGGACCTTTGGAGACAGTGGGTAGTTGTGTGCGAAACAGCAAGATATTGTTAACCGCAAAGTCCAAACAGTGTAGAGATATTAAGATGAGCATGTGTCCCAAACTTAACTCTGATTATTCTAGGTGGTGGGAAAATGTTTGTGTTTTTTAACTTTCTTACAATAACCCCATTTTATTCTGGTAATCATGAAGAAAATACTGTGTATGCGTAGGTAGGAGTTTGTGAGTTTGTGGGTGGTGGTTTTGATGCACACAGGTTGAAAGCAAAGTTGTAAGCTCTGGCAGAGTGAGGTTTGGCAACTGTCCTTCCCGTCCCGCACCACGCAGTGCGATGCTAAGTGTTGACACACACACCAACCTTTCTTGAGCTCTGCACCAAAATGCGACCAAGAATGCAGAACTAGGCACTTCCTATGCACAGTGTCAGGCAGTGTCCCCTAGGGGGCCACCCCGCCTGAGAGGGGACCTGAAGATGCATAGTAGCGAAAGGCTGGCTGAGTTAGACCATCCAACGAGGGCCAGTGTGCTTTGTGCTCGAGCGTCCCCAAGAGACTGGGTGAATTCTGGGCCTCCTTCCAGGTGTTCTAATCTCTGAAACTATAAATGTCATGTCACCCATTTAATCAGATTCTAAAAGGGCTTCTTGGCAGAAAAATATGGGAACTACTGTGGCAGATCAACTACAAAGACAAACCAGTTTATTGGTTTAGGCTTCAGAAGAAACACTAGATGAAACTAAAATTTGCTGTAAGAAAAATGTGATAAATCTAGTATTACTTGAAAGCTTCTAAAGCAATGGCAAATAATGATAATAATAAGTTGCATACCTCTTCCACGTGCACAACTTCTGCCTGTGACTTCAAAGAGAGCTCCTCAAGTCTGGGGGGAGACGAACAGCTCTGCTGAGGAGATATTTATGGGGCTGTTATGGCATCAAGGATGCTCCTATTATACTCACCACTTGAATCTCCAGATTTCCAGGACCCTAGAAACAGAAGACTTGAGGCATTTTCAAAGGGGGGGGGGTTGCTTTTTCTTATAATACAATGATCAGGTTTGAATTGTTGCCATTCATTTTTAACTCTTTTTTTTTTTTTTTTTTTTTTTTTTTTTTTTTTTTTTTTTTTTTTTTTTTTTTTTTTTTTTTTTTAGTGTTTTGAGACAGGGTCTTGCTTTGTAGTTCAGGCTGGCCCTGAACTCACTATATAGCCCAAGTTAGCCTTGAGCTCACAGCAATCCTCCTGTCTCTGCCTCCCAAGTGCTGGGATGACAGGCCTGAGCTACTATGCCCAACACTGTGGTATGTGGCACAGGGTGTCAAACTTGAGACCTTGCACTTGCCAAGCAGACACCGTAACCACTGAGCTAAATCCCCAGCCCTTGAACTCTTGCCATTAATTCTATTAATATACTTCACCCCATAAATAGAACTGGCAAAGTCCTTCAAGAAGCCTTAGGTGGTAGCTATAGGGCTAATTCAATACATGTTACGAAACAAAGAATATTGTGTGAAGCTTCCACAGTAGAAGCTTAACAGAAGAAGTAAAATTTGCTAAGGAGCAGAGAGGGTCATTGATTCGGCACTGATGAAGACTGAAGACTTGAAGTCATTAGTCTGTGGTAGGACTTGACTTCCTTTATCCTCCCCACCCCCTATCCTCCTTGCCCCAATCTTGAAATCAAACAAAATCCTGATGCAGGGCCACAAGCTGTCACCCACTTAGAGCCTAGCATCCAGGGAGTTAATGCATTTGAATTACAGAGAAATACACGTGGAAACTTTCTTTCCTTTCTTCTGATCCCTGGGTTCTTCCCCCATGCTAAAAAGTGTATGAGTGATCAGGAAAAGCATTACCCCTTCCAGAGTTTTGTAACCTATTTTGCATGTCAGGGTTAAGCCATGCTCTCTTTAAGAAGTGGCAGTAAGGGCTGGGGATTTGGAAATTTAGCTCAGTGGCTCCAGTGCCTGCCTAGCAAGCGCAAGGTCCCAAGTTGGATCCCGAGTAACAACATACAGCAATACCAGGCGTGGTGACTCCCGTCCACCAGCAGTCAGTACCGCACACCACAGTGCCAGGCATGGTGGCTCACACCTGTAATCCCAGAATTTAGGAGACAGAGGCAGGAGAATTGCTGTGAGTTTGAGGCTGACCTGGGTTGCATAGTGATCTCAGGGCCAGCCTGAACTACAAAGTGAGACCCGTCTCAAAAAAAAAAAAAAAAATATATATATATATATATTGATATTGCCTTAGAATCATTCAAACCTCAGATAATGTTTGAATTTCCATAATTATCTAAAAAAATATCTGTTACAAGCCACTGTTTAGTCCAAAGTCTGCACATTACTCAGTTGGTATATCTCTTAGTATCCTAGTACTCTTTGTTCTTCTCTCCTCTTCATGCCGTTGGTTTGTTGAAGATATCATACCAACTGCCCAGTAGTTTTTTAATCTGCTTCATTTAGAAGGCTTTACTCCAAAGAAAGTCTTTGAAACAAGGGCGCAAAGACTGAGTGACATGACTAGGAAGACCTGAGGCAAATCTTTGTCTCTAATTTGTTATTTAGTTACTTTATACTAAACTTTCTTGACTCTGTGTGTGTGTGTGTCTGTGTGTGTGTGTGTGTGTGTGTGCGCGCGAGAGAGAGAGAGACAGAGGCTAGAGACAGAAAGAGATAGAGGGAGACAGAGAGACAGAGGCAGAGAGAAGCCCAAGGGCAGCAGAAGACTATAAATACATGTGATTTCAAAAGTGGGCTTACCTGTTTCATTTTTCAAATAATTTGTTACTAAACTTCATTATATGTTCCACAAGAACAGGTTAAGTCTGTCATATTCACCATCATAACCTTAGTGCATGGTAGAGCCTGGGATAGTTAATGCTCAAAGATACTTGTTGAATGAATGTGAGAATAAAATGGTATGTATTGCATTTCACCAAAATGGGACAGAGCTTTGAGTCGGAGTAACACCTCAGCCTTTACAAATCTCCTGGGGATAGCCTCTCATTTGATCACGCAAAAATCACAGGAGACAAATACTGTAATCCCCATTTAACAGACAGGAAAACAAGATGGAAAGAATTACTCAAGCATGTGTTAGGCATAAATAAAAGTGAGACTGAATCCCAGGGTGTTTTCATTTCATCGGCTGTCTAACTCTTTACGCAGCTTCACCCACTCTGTCAGGGCAGACATGCACAGTGCTTTACAACTTGCAAAGCCTTTTGGATCATCTGGTTTCTTCTGTAACCGTTCAGACTATGACTGATTGCTTCAGCTTTATGGAGGAAGACACTAGCCCAAGTCAGGTGACTAATCAGATTAAAAAACTAATTTGACCCTAGGCTTTTTGATTTTTAATAGAGTTTGTCATACAACTATACCCCTCCCCGTCGTGTCCTCTTGCCCTTCTATGGAGATGCAACTTCTTCATCCTTTCTACCTCCCTAGGCATATCCATAGCCATCTGAGAAGGCAGAGCACGTGTGGACACATTCACAACTAAACCTTTCTTGCATTCAAATCATTAGAACCAGCTTCCAGCCTTTGCCTTACCAGCTCCCTTGATATAGGAAAAAGAAGCAGCGTTCTCCTGCGTATATCTAATTCCAGCCTCTTAAGTAGGTGAAGTCTGACAGGTGTTGGGGACCAGATGGGTATTTAACTGACCAGTGTTTTGAATGCTTCTTATTGCTAACAGGAGTCAAGAAATGAACTAGGGAATTTTGCTATTTGCCTGGCACCTTGTGCATCTAAGGTGAATAGCTCTTTGAGAGGCTGATATAAAGTAATTTGTGTTCTAAAATGAAATGGGAAAAATATCTATCATTAATAAATGGTTGGGGAAGCAGCAGTTGATTAGATGTTAACAGGATGATGAAAATCAGGCCATTTGGAGAACATATTTCTCACTTTGGGGATATACTCACACGCTGGCACACACAGGCCTTTCCATTCTTCCTTATGATAAAACAAACTCTTCACCAGCTATTTAAAATCTATTATTTTCTGGGTTAACTATGAAGAGATTCTATCTAAAAGAGTTGGGTACATAAAATTCTTCAATTTCATACCAAAGTTAGGTGTCAGTGGTGTGAGACTGTAGGTTTTAAGTATAAGCCCCCTCACTGCACCTTCAGAAAATTATTTTGAAACATTTGGAAGGTTTGCATTGAAGGCAGAATTGGTGGTGGAAACATTTTTTATTATGCACGTTCTTTTATGGGTTGTGGCCAGATATTTTCAATGTGCTATTATCCTGGGTTTTATAGAGTTCTTGGACCCTGTGGATATAAACATCTGGGAATAAATTGCTGAATGTGAACAAAACTATCTGTTATTTTTCCTGAGAAGAAATACATTTGTGTTGCATTTAAAATATAATGAATTATCCACAAGGGACATAATAACTTAACAAGTACCCTAACTACACATAAACTAAATAAAAGAAAAAGATGCTAAAAGCTAAATTCAAAGGTTTTATCTACTCGCACATGATCAAATCACACAGATTCTTTTTTCATCAATGGTCATATCAATCATATGAAAGGAAAAGTGAGTGAAGGAAAAGATTCTGTCATTTACATACTTTTGGGAGTTACACTGAGAAGGGGAATGCAATTAGATTTCATGACAGCCGCTTTGGGAGAAAATAAAATTAAAAATCTGTGAATTCCTCTTTTGAAAGTCTTTTTTGATTCTGTTCTTTCTTAGACTTTTATGCTCCAATTATATAATTCTAAAATCCTCTTCTAGCACTCAGTGTTTTTCTTCTGTAGCTTTACTTTCGCCCTCTTTTTCTGTCTTTTTTCTTTCCATCTTTTCTCAACCCCCCTGTGGGAAGCTCTGACATATCCCAGCATGTGGAACTGAAAACCCCATTTTCCCACATACTCTCCACTGGTTCCTGATCTGTTTGGCCTGCCTCATTTCTGTGCCTACTCTGATTCGAGGGAAGACGGTGATCCTCTTACAGCTCTGCAGGTAGGACGATCCCTCTGACCGCAACTTTACCAGCTGTCCGGAGAACAGTGTTCTGCACTCTGCCTGGCACAGATTTTCTGAGCACCCTTGAGGAAGAAAGAGCAGCCCATAACTGCGGAGGCTGCAGCTCGAACAGAAAGCTATCATCAAATAATAGATCCCAGGATGACAGAAGCTCAGATGCTTATAGGAGAATAGAGACTGGGTTGTTCCAGCTTTGATTTTGTTCTTCCAGTTGAAACTGATCCAACTCTGGAAAGCAAGGAGTGATAGAAGGAGGAAGAAAGGGGGAGAGGGGGAGAGAGAAAGAGGACAGGAACACATGTGCATGCTCAAAACCCTAATAGGATGGGGTGGGAGCCATCGAATACCTGGTCTGCTGCAATTGTAAAGTCTGCTTTCACCATCAGGAGTGGGGCTTGGCATCTGGAAGTGATTTCACCCCGTGATTACCTTTGGACTGCAAAGCTTGTTGGTTCTTTGCTAACAAGCAAGCACATACCCAGGGCAAGCCTTTCATGCTAACAAGCAAACAAGTCATCGGTCTGCAGATTTCAAAACCAGAGGCAGGCGATGGCTGCGAAGAGGCTCAAAATTCTGCAGCTTCTGAGGGAGAAAAAGAGGAAAGGGAAAGAGGTGGCTTTGTCTTCCTCAGCCCTTTTTCAAAGCACATGGAGGGTCAACAGTACTTCAAAGCTCCTGTGTCCATCTACATGTTTCTAAGTTTTTGAGATGCAACCAATGCTTCCTCGGCAAACTAGCAGAGTTATCAGCGCTGTTCGACCCAAACATAACATAGGTAAGTAGAGTGGTGTGGACCATCTTTCCTTTAAAACATTGGGAATCCTCCACCCAGGAAGGAGGTCCGAGCCCTTGTTCCCATTCTCTCGTATGGGTTCCCTCAGAACCGCCCAAAGTGCCCATAACCTCTGGTTATTCTTATTCGCAAAACACCCATTCAAAATGTGTTCAAGGATCAAAGGATGAAACATGAAAGAACAAGGTTGCTTCTTCTTCTTTTCTAATGCTTTGCACAACTACTTGATAACCTGTTCTAATTTTAAGAAACCTTATTTTGATGAAAGCCAACTCCCAGGAACAGGTCTCCAAAAACTAAGTCCATAATATGCCTCAGTTGGTGTAATAAGGAACTGTCCACAAATTTTTTAGCCTTGGCCAATTTCTAAGAATTTTAGGGGGTGACAATCTAGGCTTTGAGAGCATAAGACTTGGAATGAAAACTATAATGCTGAAGAGTCGTAATGGAGTAATAGAGAGGTACCAAGATATCTTTATAGGTACAATGTGCCACACATTGTGCTAGGGCTTTATACATGTTATCACTTTTAGTTTTTCTCTTATTCTCACCTTTATTTAATCCCAACTCAAACTCAGTGATATGACTTCTATGATTAGCCCTAGATTTGATACAAGAAAACAGAACTGTGAGGCAGCATTGTGTCCAGAGCCATGCAACTAATAAAGGGCAGAGCTAGAGCTCAAACCCAGGACACAAGAAAGTATGGAGAAAAGATGATGGGTTTGTATTCAGTGCTCACTCCTTAATAACCACAGTACAACTCACTTTTCTCCAGGACTTGTCTTTAAGGTGCACGTCCATAGTACATATGTGTAACTGCATCAGTGTTTGACTTTTATAGAAAGACGGCTGCCATCAACAACTGTATGTGTTCACAGGCTACTCAAAGGACTGAGCCTGACTTTTGTGCAGCATGGTAGGACTATTACATCAGCACTTGGGCTCCATGTGGGCCCTGGATAACAAGGATGGATAAAACTTCTGGGAATTCGCACCCTCTGGCATTCAGGCCCTGTGGAGTCGCTTTCCATATGCTGTCATGGCCCTAATGCCTGGCTTCTGGTGAGCAGGAGAGGGCAAAGTCAATAGACTGTCATGACTGAGATTAAGATAGAAAATGTCTGTTTTGCTCCCAAGAAGTCTCACTGGCTTGGTATGAACTGCTACAGGGAGAGGTCCATGAAGCAAGAATGATGTCTCTTGGCAGCAGCGATCGAGAACTTGAGGCCTGGTGACAGGTAGGTGAGTCAGTTTGGAAGCGAACTCTCCTTCCGTTGAACCTTGAGGCGACGGATACCCTGCCTGCCGCCAGCCGCAGTCCTGGGAGAGCCCTTAGATTGGGATCACCCTGGTAGGTTGTAGTAAGATTTCAGGCAATCAGAACAGAGGTGGTAACGTTTTTAAAAGACACAGACTAGATGACCAATATGCATCTAGAGAGTGAGAGGAGGAGATTAATGCCGGCCCCCGTGTTTAACCTTAGGCATTGCTGGTGCTGGTTCAAGGGGCAGCGTAAAACAGGACTTTTTCAGGCTCCTCTACTGGAACCAGACTGCCGCATCAGGGGTAATCCTCCCCTCTTGATTGGCTGATGGATTTCCAGCTTCCTCCCACTCTGTTTATCATATGGTGGTTAATTATGCTGACCCAGGGAAAGTGAGATACTAACCCAACAAACAGAAGAAAAGGAGCCCTCATCCTGCTCTTGACTGTAAATGGGCCAACACAGCCCTTGCCGTAGTATGAATCATCTCGAGCGAGGCCAGGCAGCCACGAGGCTCTTCTTGATACAGGGCCATCTCAAGGCAGCATTCGGCCACGCAAAGAATAACTGCAAATTTTCAAAAATCTTTATTCAGCCTCGAGGTAACATCCCAACGAAGGTCCACTCTTAATGCAAATTCAAACGTCCTTTAAAGTCTCCGTGCCCAGTGTTAGCCGCACTCGGCATTCTCTCGTTGGCAGCTCCTAGCTCCCTGTCAGCCCCCATCTTAAAGTCCTTCGAAACGTCGCTTTTTACCTGGCACTCCTTCTCCGCCTTTCCTGCTCCCTGGCCAGTGTACACGACCTCTCTCACCCAGCGTCACACGCGGGCAGGCTGGAGCCGCAAACGGCCTGCAGGTGGTTCTCTTTGGCTTCCACAATCAAGACGTTTTGCAGGGGAGGGATGCCGCAGCTCAGCGGCACAGCTAGAGCCCTTGACCACCGAAGCCCCGTTTGACTCCTAGTGTTAACAAGCCAAAGCGCGGGGCTGGGGAGGGTGCGTTACAGAAATCTATATTGGAAGCTTATGGTAAAAAGATGTTACATTTTACCATACTGGGTCTGCATTCTTGCCCGGCAACAGCTGGGTGTCCTGGGCTGTTCGCCCTCCTTTTAGGTCACGGGTCCCAACCTGCTGCTGCATCTACACAGCCTCTTCGCCCGTTGCATGGTTGCCCTGCTCTGCTAGTATTTCACTTGGTGACTCTTCTTCTAGCTTCACACTGTGCTCCCCATGCTGAGCCCAAGGCGGGGAAAAGTATGTTAAGTAGGTAACAACAGCATTTTTCCCCCAGCGGGAAGAATGGAAGCTGAGAAAGAGAGAAAACACACAAGGTAAAACTGTCACTGTTATGTGCAAAAATTGCCATTTTGGTGAAAGCCCTAAAGAAAAGGAATAGATATTTGCTATGTTCCTGTTAAAATTATTAATGTGGGGTGGGAGATTTAGATCAGTGTTTCCAGCACCTGCCTAGCAAGCACAAGATCCCTCGTTCGATCCCCAGTAACCACACACCACAGTGCCGGGCGTGGTGGCTCACATCTGTCATCCCAGTACTCAGGAGCCAGAGGCAGGAGGATTGCTGAGTTTGAGGCTTGCCTGGGCTACACAGTGAGCTGAGGGCCAGCCTGAACTGGAAAGAGACCCTGTCACTCTCTCTCAAAAAAAAAATTGTTAATGTGATCGCAACCCCTGGGTAGCCTGGCTGAGGCCAGAAGCTGAAGAACACTGGGGGCTGCACGGTAAAGGGCCACGCGCGGCGCTGGTGCTCGGCGGCCTGGGCCACAGCCACAGTCACAGAGCGTTTACTCTGCAGAGTGTCCCGGCGCGGCTGTGTTTTCAGAAGGAAACCAGGAATGAGCTGATGGGTTTGCTCTGGCTACAAGAGCGGCGCTGACTTTGGAAAAGAAGACCAAGGTTTATTATGATTGGGTAAAGCCCTTAATTGCCACTTTGGATGGGTCTTAGCTTTTAAATTCATATTCTGTAGCCAAAGAGCCTCTCTTTATACAAAAGCCCCGTAGCTAATTAGTGGCTAGGCATCTTGTAAGAAATGGCTATTTGCTTTATTTTTAGTAAAAACGTCTTGGAATTTTCCTGACTTCTGATTACTTTCAGTGCTCCTGGCTACAAGAGGATGTTGAGAGGAATGAACAGGGTTCAGCCCTGCCTGGTGTCAGTTAGCCTTGCCAGGGACCTGTTTTTCCCTTTTCGGAGGAAAGAGCGCGTCCTCTGGCTTTCTCAGTCACCCCACCTGGTGGCCCCATCACTGTGACAGGAACTAAATTCCAATACAGGCCCCTTGGTTCTGCTCCAGAGTGATGACCTCAGAGCTGTTCCTTCCAGTGACAGATGCCAAGATAGGGAAGGAGTGATGCATTCGTTCTTGTGAACAGGGCTACAGAGATGGGAAAGGCTTGTAGTACTTAACTACGCACTGGGTACCTTCCTCTGTCCCTGTAGATCCACTCCTCGTGCTCATCCGCCTTGCTCTGAACCCCAGGGGCTCACCTGTGTGGTCCACATCAAGCAGCTTGGTGGCCCTCTGGTTTTCCTTTGGGTTGGGCCAGTGCAATACCCTGGCAGGGAACTGGAGAGGGGCTTATTCTTCCCCCAACTCCCATACCATGTGGTTGCAGCCTTTGCCAAGAGACCCAGGATCCGTGCAACCCTCTTTCTGTTTGGGGCTGGAGCCTGATTATTACCAGGCCTACAGCGGTATTCACATACCGCACCCAATCCTTGTGAGTCACTCGCTATTAAACTCCCCTCACATTATTCTTGCATGAGAGTGTGTCACCTGTTTTCTGCAGGAACTTTAGCCGATACCCCTATCTTACCCTAACCAGATCGTCAGCAGCAAGGCTGCCTCTCGGGAGTGTGTGGGAATCAGCCAGGATGAAGCCTGGACGGCTTTGTACATAAAAGAACCACACACGTCAGTGCCGGAGGAAAGAATGGATCCCCCCTGGCCATTAGTGAAGCTAAGTGGGCACGAGTTCCTTCCCTCCTGGCAGACTCTATGTTCCCTAAGCTTGATAAGAGCCACTCTAGGCCTACAAATCATATCTTTGGATTTGCAGGCAAATGCCTTTTCCATGGCCTGAGTGTGACAGCCCATGCTGGTCCCCGTGGGTGACCTGAAGACTTCAGACATTCCACAGTGGAAGTCCCGGAAGCCGCAGGCACTTGCTGAGGCTCATCTCCTCCCTTCTGCCTTCAGGCAAAGTTGAAAATGGCCTTTTGTCATACCTTTTGCTCTTACAGGAATTCCCATAGGTCTCCCACATGCTTCTCAATACATCTCCAAAGGCAAAGTCACGTGGATACAGCCTCCTCCAGCAGAAGAGAAAGGCTGGAGGGTGGAGGAAGGAGAAGCCACAGGCTTGCACAGACCTTCCCTCTCCGTCCCCGGGATGCTTTGAGTCCCTGGCATGAATGGTGCCAAGCCGGGAGGAATGGCAAAAGTGTGTGTTCTCCTAGAAATAGCCTGTTTGTTTCATTGACTGTTGAGTGTCAGTTGGTACCAAGCATGAAGGGTTGGGGTTCCCTAGGGAGATTTTTATTTCAAAGGAGAAGGCTTTCAAAGGTAATATGAGTAGCTTGAACCCCACCTAAAATACAGGAAGGTTTTCTTTGGCATTATGAGCCCTTATCTTGATTAAGGATATGGAATTTGATACAATGTCCCTCATTCTAATATTAAACAGTCATTGTCATTATGAGGCTGTGACACATGGTACCTTATGTTGGTTTCCTCCGAGGTTAAAAACACTCTTCCCACACAAGATCTCTGTTAACCTCTCTATCTCATACTGTTTTTTGTTTTGTTTTGTTTTGTTTTTTATGGTACCAGGGATTGAACTTGGGACCTTGCGCTTCAAGGCAGACACAGCACCACTGAGCTGAATCCCCGGCCTCTCTCACTGTACTTTATTTTTGCAGTGCTGGGGATAGAACTCAGAGGCACCCTACCTTGAACTCTATCCCTTTTTTCTGGTAAATTTTGAGACAGGATCTCATTATGTTCCAGACTAGCCTGGGACTAACACTCTTCCTGTGATCCTCTTGCCTCAGCTTCTCACGTAGCTGGGATTACAAGCCTGGGCCTCCGGGCGGTTCAGATGTTAGTCTCCTGTGGTTGAGTAACTTTTTCAGATCTTTCCCTGGGCAAGAATGCTCCTGCCTTCTGTCATTGTGTCCCCAGGGCTTTTCTACCATTTGGACTCTGACTTCTGAGTGGTGCCTCCGCTCACTTTAACACACACACACACACACACACACACACTCAGAGACTTTTCAGGGACTTTGGACCTCTCTTGTGTGTAGAAAACTGTTTTCTTCTTAGTTCACCAAAGACCACTTTAAAGTACTTCAGAAAATCATGAGGTGAAGATGATGAACCAGGAACAAAATAAATAAGTTTTAAAATACAGGAAAAAATATGAGAAAAGAAGAAAAATGGAAATGAAGGTTTTTTTGTAAATAGAGAGGGGCAGAGGGGTGGAAGGGAAAGAAGGAGAATCAGGGAAAAAAACAAGAACCAAGATATATCATGTGCAGGTACAAACTCCCATTGATTAATGTGATCTTAATGTTGTCCTAAAATGTACCAATAAATGCAATGGAAAATAAAATAAAATAAAACAATCTCTGTTCAAGAGGCAAAAAGTTGCAGGTTTCAAACAAACTTCTGAAAATAGAAGAAAGAATATTCTCTAACGCATTTTATGAGGCCAGTGTTACACTGACACCTAAACAGGATATTACAAGAAATTGCTAAACAATAACCCTTATATAACCTTTGTATATATATAAATACAATCCACTAATACAAAACATTTTAATCATCAGGACTGATAATGAAGTGTGGTTTATCACAGGATCACAAAATCAGTGTAACATTTGAAAATCAATCAGCACAATTCATCTCAGCAACAAGTTGAAAACATATCATCTGAAAAGATGTGGGGAAAATAAGCACTTGACAAAATCCAAATCCATTCGTAACAGATACTTTTAACGCCCTAGCAATATGAAGGTTCCAAACCTTAAAAAGTGCATCTATAAGGGCCTACAGTTAATGACAGGTAAAGATATTACAAGACCTTTAATCATCATAAATCATGGTGAAAGACTGAATTCTTTTTTTTTTTTTTTTTTTTTGAGACAGGGTCTCGCTTTGTAGTTTGGGCTAGCTCTGAGCTCACTATGGAGCCCAGGCAAGCCTGGAACTCAGCAATCCTCCTGTCTCTGCCTCCCGAGTGCTGGGATTACAGGCGTGAGCCACCACGCCCTGCACTGTGGTATGTGGTGCTGATTGCTGGTTGATTGCTGGTGGGCATGAGTCTCCACGCCCAACATTGTATGTGGTTACCGGGGATCGAACTCAGGACCTTGTACTTGCAAGGCAGGCGATGGAACCACTGAGCTAAGCCCCCGGCCCAAAGACTGAATTCTTTAAACTTAACCCTTAGAATAAGGTCTTTTAGTCCAATCAAATCCTAGAAATGTAAATATTGATAGAAATGTAAAATCAGTACAGCTATTACAGAAGACATTATTGAATATTTTTTAAAAAGATTGTACTGATGACTTTACACACGGTTAAGAAAAACCAGCAAATATACAAATGACAAATAAGTACACAAAAAGGTATTCAAGGGCTGGAGATTTAGCTCAGTAGTTCTGGTGCCTGCATAACAAGTGCAAGGTCCTCAGTTCAATCCCCAGTAGGTAACCACATACTACAGTGCTGTGCATAGTGGTTTACACCCACCAGCAATCATTACCACATACCACAATGCCAGAGGTGTGGTGATTCATGCTTATAATCCCGGCACTCAGGAGGCAGAGGCAGGAGGATTGCTGAGTTCAAGGCTTGCCTTTGCTACATAGTGAGCTCAGGGGCAGCCAGAACTACAAAGCGAGACCCTGACTCAAAAGAGAGGAAAAAAAAAGGTACTAAACATCAATGTTCAAAAAAATGATAATTAAGATCACATTAAGGCACCACTACACAGCCTCTGGAATACCTACAATTTAAAAGATTGACAAAAACAAGTGCAGAGCTGAATGTGATATAACTAGAAATCTCACAAATTGCTAGTGGCAATACAAAATGGTATAGATACTTTGGAAACTGCTAGTTCCTTATAACATTAAATTGCCTCAACATACTACACAGTAATCATATCCTTGGATACTTAGAAAAGCCTGCAGGCAAATAATCACAGAAATTTTATTCATTAAAATCATCTCAAACAAATGTCATAAACTGGTGAATGAGTAAATAAAGTATCTTATATTCACATATGAAAATTCCACCTTCAGTGTAAATTCCACCTTCACTACTCAATAATAAAAATGAATGAATTACTGATACATAAAACCAGTAAATTCCAGAATTTGTCTTGTATTAAGTAAAAGAAGACAGACACAAAAGACTATATACTTGTGATTCCATTTACATGACCTTCTAGAAAAGGTACTGCTAGAGTTTGGTAGATGGGAAAGAGAAAATTAACCTCAGAAAAAAAAATTTTCTAACTCTGAAGACTGACATATAATAATTATACAAATAAGTGGGGTATGGCATGATAACTTGATATAATAATAATGTAAGAATTACTTGTTATAATGTAATAATAACTTGTAATAATCTAATTATGATAACTAGCATTTCCATCTATGCAAACATTGCTCATTTCTTTGTGTTGGGAAATTTTGAACTCATCTCTTGTAGTTCCTTTTTTGGGTGGTTAGTACTAGGGCTTGAAAGCAGGGGCTTTTTACTGAGTTATATACCCAGTCTCCTCTACCTCTTTTTGAGAAAGGACCTGGGCCAAGCTGGACTTAAACTTTTGATCTGTTGGAGAACTTTAAAAGTTATTCCTCCCCCATGACTATTTTAGAACCTACTATCCAATTCAATTTTATTCTTCTTCACTCCTCCCCTTTTTTCTCTCTGTTCATCATTATTCTATTCCTTCTTTGTATAAAAGCAATTGAATTTCCATGTATGATCAAGATCATGCAGTATTTATCTTTGTGTCCCTGACTTATTTCAGGAACAGAATGTTGGGAAGAAAACTTTTGTGGCTGCTGGAAATATTCTGCACTCAGTTATGATGGTGGTTGTGTGTATGAATTTACCAAAACTCTTCTAATTATAAACTAAAGGTGATGTTATATTGCATATAAGTTAATATTTTATAAATATAACCTTTAAAATAATAAAATACAGGTTTCTGCTTATTATCGAACTAAAATTGACCTAGATAGGTTAGTACAGGCTAGTGAAAATGTAATTCCTACTTCCTTTTCTTTTCTTTACCATTGTGTCAGATATAAAAAAAAAATTGTATAGTGTCCACTCATTTTTATTTTGGTATTGAGGGTTGACCACAAGGATTTCACACTGAGCTATGTTCCCAGTTTTTTGTTGTTTCGGGTGTTTTTTTGTTTTGTTTTGTTTTTGTGAGACAGGGCTTCGCTTTGTAGTTCAAGCTGGCCCTGAGCTCACTATGGAGCCCGGGCAAGCCTCGAACTCATCAATCCTCCTGCCTCAGCCTCTGGAGTGCTGGGATGACAGGCGTGAGCCACCACGCCACCAAAGATAAATACTGTGATATGCGATATTGATTGCTGGTTAGCGTGAGTCACCACGCCCAGCATTGTATGTGGTTACCGGGATCGAACTCAGGGCCTTGTGCTTGCGAGGCAGGTGCTAGAACCACTGAGCTAGATCTCCAGCCCTGTTGGGATTTTTTTAAGTCTTGTATGTTCTCACTAAGTCTCTAAGTTGCCCAGGCTGGCTTGAATTCACAGTCCTCCTGCCTCCGCCTCCCAGAGTGCCGGGATTACAGAGGTGTGTCGTTGTGTTCTTCCTCCAGCTGCTAACAAGGAACAGTTGGTGGTGGGGCTCTGCCAGCTCCAGTGAGCAGGACAATAATATGCTCATGGCGAAGGGTCCTACCCACTTTCATGTCCTTATCCCTGGTGGAGAAATAAAACATTGTGTTTGAGGGGTGTAGGTCCTTAGGGCCGCTAAAACCCACAGAAAGGCAAATTATAAAAGGGACAGAGCACCAGCTCTTCCAGCTGGGAGCCTGGCACAGAGGAAAGGAAATGGCTTTGGAATGTTCTCTCCAGGATCTGTCACTTACTAATATAGCTATTGAGCAATAGTTTAAAATTCTTGAGTCCTGGTTTCCTCTGTTGTAACATAAAATCATACTACTGTATCTGTTTGAGGGATGGTTGTAAAGATTACATGAACATGATGTATATCAATAATCTTTCTAGCACATCTCTATCAATAACTATTATAATCATCCTCATATTAGCTAGTTAGTCTTGGGGATAAAGAGTGGTCTAGAAAGTCAAATGAAATGCATGATTAGGGAAGGATGGGTACAGAGAGGGCTGAAGTGGTTATTTCATTTTATTTACAATGAAACTTTGTTTTATGAAGGATTTAGGATAACATAAGAACAGGTGCAGAGAAAAGGCTAAAAACGAACAAAGGCAATTTACAAGGAACAAATGGATCAGTATCTGTAACATTAATACCAAGAAATGTGCATGCTAAGGATTGATAGCTACTGGGAGTGAGTCACGAATTTGGCTTTGAAATGCTTCGCTAATTCAATGTAAAGAAGAAGCTATACCAAGCTTCAAGAGTTGTACTCTCCTCTGGCTACAGATAATCTTGGTTATGAGAAGCCCATCATTTCCTCACACCAGAGAGGCCTCACGAGGAGCAAGCACAGTCATAGAAAAGATGAGCCCAGTGTCATAAATTCAACAGAGTCCCTCATAAAATCCTTCGGGGCAGGCCAGAGCATGGATCCACCCTTCCAAAAAGGCAGGAGACTCCTGAGATGTGGTGTAATCCTAAGGTAAAATTTAAAAGTATCTTAGAGCAGTGTTTTCCTATCATCTTAAACCAGACTTTAGAAACACTTCTTGAAATGGGCTTTGGATAAGTGATGGAGAATAGAGAGTTCAAAACTGTAATTTCTGGCAAGAATTTGAGCAGTGGTATCTTGAACTATTATATAAGGGGGAAACAGTCATTGGGTTGGTGGGAGATTAAAGTGTTTTGAACTCTAAGAGTCTAACCAAAACCCACCTGTCTAGAGAGGTGGGATGAGGGGCAGAATATGTAGAGTCAGAAAAACACCTGAGGAACAGTCCTGGCTCCTCTGACACACCGAGGAACAGCCTCTGGAACCCAAGTATCCAAGCTATAACACAGGCCATAGTGATTTTAGCCTGGGAAGTTTTTGAAGCATATGTTAGCAATCACCCACCATAGAAACTGGAAAAAAACTCAATAAAATACACATAGCATTTCTAATTTTAAGCAGTGTAGATTCTGGTCAAGCATTTCAAAATGAATTAGTTGCAAATCGTATTCTCCGATAGTGAAATGATTTGACCAGTGGTAGGGAATTTTTGGATATAAGCCACCTGAAACCCGGAGCATATCTGCCGAGGATGATGAATCTGATTTGGAGTAGTTGATCTTTTCTTCTGGCAACATGTATATAGCAGGTTTGGTTATTTTTTTTTTCTTGTGTAGGCCACTTCAGTGTGTGCCAAAAAAAAATCTCTGGGAAGTGCTGGACTAGGTTCCCTTAGAGAGGTTGAGGCTAAGAGGGGCTACTACGGGGGTGAGGGGGCCCTAACAAGTTGACTTTGGAAGCTCAGAGCTGATGGGAAAGCTGGGAAGAAAACTTAGCTGCAGGAGATGCCACCACATTAAGATCTTCGTCAGTGAATGGTCTCCAGAGATTCCACAAACTCCTCGCGAGCGGAAATCTGCACATCAGTGGGAGCAGTGGCAGTAGTCAGCTCCTGCTTCCGGGCCTGGAGCTCTCCCCTGAGCTCACACTTGAGTCCCTCCCCCGGGAACTGATTCTGGCAGAACATTGCATCCTCTCCGGGAGACAGCCTGAACCCAACTTTTTGGAAGCAGTGATGGCTCATATTTATCCTCCCCTCCTTCAACTTGGAAGGAGCCACCAGCAGCTGTGCCCAGGGAGCTGAGAAGGCAGAAGGAAAAGATATGAACAATCAGCCACTAGTCTCGTAATCATTGCAGGATGTCAAGGCCCTGGTAGGCTGGAGAAAGGTGAAAGAAGATGCTTTAATTACATGAATTTTTGTTATTTGATTATTAGGTCAGATTTCTTAGTCATTAAGAGTGGTTACAAAACTGATCGAGCCGGGCGTGGTGGCTCACACCTGTAATCCCAGCACTCGGGAGGCAGAGGCAGGAGGTTTGCTGAGTTCGAGGCCTGCCTGGGCTACATAGTGAGCTCAGGGCCAGCCTGAACTACAAAGCGAGACTCTGTCTCAAAAAAAAGAAAGAAAGAGGGTTGGAGGGCTTGGGATGTAGCTTGGGACAACTCTTCAGATCCTCAAGAAGGGAGAAGGGAGTAGTCTCACTGACGCAGAACTGGCCAGTGGACGCAGCACGGGAGGCTGCCCACATGGGCTGCGAGTGGTTTTCCTTCTGCCAACAGTTGCTAGAAGTGTCTTTGGTCCTAAAATGTTGTTACCTTGTGTGTGGCCACGTGGTTCCTCACGGAAGCAGCAGGAACCCCTTTTTTAGTGCCGGTTGCGTTCAGAGTTGGGGGAAGGCCGGTGCGGCACGTGACCCGTGGGACCTAGTCACAGAGCCGCTTTCACGTTATCTCCTCTCCCTTTCTGACCGCCTGTGGGATGTCACCGATCGCCCCACAGGCAGGTCTTGGGATCCTGGTGTCCGCGCACTCACTTTAAACCGCAAAGCCTGATCTCCGCTCGGTGATTAAGGAGCTCGCGTCCTCATTCCAGTCGACGTTTGCCTTTTCCGCAGCCAGGTCTGAAGTCTGTGGAAAACCTGCAGATAGAGAAGTAGGGTGTGACGGGCCGATCCGTTCCTCAACCACTGCTTCTATTCACCTCTGCCTATTTACTTGCATAACTGATTTAAATTTTTTTCCTTTTTGCAGTGCCTCTTGCATGACAGGCAAGTGCTGCACCACTGAGCTATATAGCTCGCCCTCAATTGTTTTCAATCTTCCACGATGCTAGTGTTTGTTCATTATGTAGTAAAAACTGCAGCATGTAGTTTACCCCCAACAAAGGTTTAAATGTATAGTTTGGTACTATTAATGTAAGCACAAGATTGCACACAGTCTCTACAATGTTTTTATTCTGGGGCCAAAAACCTCACATCCGTTGGATACACTCCCTATTTCCCTTGCCTCCTCACCCCAGGACACCTCCACGGTGGCCTCTGCTTCTAAGAATTTGATTACTTAGGAGAACTCACGACTAGAGTCATGCAAAATTTATATGTTATGACTGACTTAGTTCATAATATAATATATTCCAGGTGATTCATGTGGCATCCTTCCTTCCATAGCTGAATTATATTCCACTGAGATACTACACTTCCTTTGTTTATGTGTGGACACTTGCATTACTTCTACTTCTGGACTACTGTGAATAGTGCCACAAGGAACATGGTAGCATAAAATATCTTTTCAAGATCCTGATTCCAATTATTTGAGGAACATTATCAGAAATGAGATCGATGGATCATATGGTATTTTGTTTTCATTTTTGGAGAAATCTCTATAATGTTTTCTATAGTAGCTATATAATTTTACATTTCCACCATCAGTACACATAGATTTGAGTTTTTCAACATCCTTGTCAACACTTGGTTCTTTTGTTTGCCTTCTGTTTTGTTTTTCTGTTTTCTTTTGTTGTTTTTATAATGACCAGCCTAATATGTGTGAAGTATTATCTCATTGTGCTTTTCCTGTACATTTCCCTAATAATTAATGATGTTGAGCATATATCTTTATATATATATATCTATATCTGTTGGCCATTTGAATCTCTCTTTCCAAGTCCTTTGTTCATTTCTCAATTAGGATTTTTCTCACAATTGAATTGCAAACATCTCTTGCACATTCCAGATATTAACTTGTGCAATTAATTATTAGTGAAATTCTTAGTTGCACATATCCAGGAAATTTTTTTTTTCTTTTTGGAGACAGGGTCTCGCTTTGTAGTTCAGGCTGGCCCTGAGCTCACTATGGTGCCCAGGCAAGCTGCCGCAAACTCAGCAATCCTCCCGTCTCTGCCTCCCAAGTGCTGGGATTACAGGCGTGAGCCACCACGCCCAGCATTATATGTGGTTACCCGGGATCGAACTCAGGTCCTTGCGCTTGCAAGGCAGACGCCGGAACCACTGAGCTAACCCTCCGGCCCAATCCAGGAAAATTTATACAGAGAGCACGGGAGAGTTCACAAATATCTGATAACTTTTCATCTATCAACATCTTACATTAGTAAACTCAGCCATATTTAAATGTATAAATGTTTGCAAAGATACAGTGTTAATAAATGCAATATACTGTGATTAATGTTAAAATTGTAAATAATCTTGAGCTAGTAGTTCTCTTCATGCCTAATAGCTGCTGGGTACCTCTGTGCCTCGTCTTTTCACTGAGCCTGTGGGTTTGCTTTCATGTCCACGACATCCCAGTGCACAGTCTCAGAATGTGGTCCTAGACTTGAGAGAAACTGGGTTTAAAGCACAAGGCAGGGCCAGAGATTTAGTCTAGTGGTTCTGGCGCCTGCCTAGCAAATGCAAGGTCCCTGGTTCAATCCCTGGTAACCACATACAACAATACCAGGCGTGATAGCTCATGTCCACCAGCAATCAGTACCACATACCACAAATGCCGAGCTTGCTGGCTCAAGCCTGTAATCCCAGCACTATGGAGACAGAGGCAGGAGGACTGCTAAATTTGAGGCTTGCCTGGGTTACAAAGTGAGCTCAGGGCCAGCCTGAACTACAAAGTGAGTTCTCAAAAAACAAAACAAAAAAAAGCACAAGGCAAAAGAGGCGTAACTCTGTCACTTGAAACTCTGGAAGGGAATGCCAACAAATCTACAAAGTGCAACAATACAGATCCTGGCACAGAACGTTAAAGAGGAGTACACACACACGCACACAAATGAGGTCCAGACTTTAAAATAACATGTACAAATGGTGGAAAGCATATGGTTCATAATATCAAGGACAAATTTGACAGGATGGCACAGTGAGGTAATGACAGCTCTGGAAAAGATGATAGACACAGTAAGACAAGTCTGACACAAAGCACCAGAGACAGCTGGGCACAGGTAGCTCATACCTGTAATCCTAGCACTCGGGAGACAGAGGCAGGAGGATTGCTGAGTTCGAGGCTTGCCTGAGCTACATAGTGAGCTCAGGGCCAGCCTGAACTACAAAGCAAGAACTTGTCTCAAAAAAAACAAAAAACAGGGCCGGAGGGTTAGCTCAGTGGTTCCGGCGCCTGCCTCGTGAGCGCAAGGACCTGAGTTCGATCCCCGGTAACCACATATAATGCTGGGCGTGGAGACTCACGCCCACCAACAACCAACACCGCATACCACAATGCCGGACGTGGTGGCTCACGCCTGTAATCCCAGCACTCGGGAGGTAGAGACAGGAGGAT
>PVIC010027287.1:0-12081 GCA_004025085.1 Thryonomys swinderianus
GGCTGGCCCTGAGCTCACTATGGTGCCCAGGCAAGCCGCCGCGAACTCAGCAATCCTCTTGCCTCTGCCTCCCGAGTGCTGGGATTACAGGCGTGAGCCACCACGCCCAGCATTATATGTGGTAACCGGGGATCGAACTCAGGTCCTTACGCTTGCGAGGCAGGCGCCGGAACCACTGAGCTAACCCTCCGGCCCAAAAGGTTGGGTTTTAATGTAGAAATCACTTAACAACTACCAAAGAATATCCTTATCTAAAACCCTTGCAAAAAATATTCATACCCAAAAGTTAAAGAACAATGTAGTTGTAGAACACTGATCTTAAACTGGATACATGCCAAAATGAAGTACAACATTTATTTTCTATAGGACAGCTGTCAACTGATACCCTCATTTGCATTACAAGTAACTAACACAAATGTCACCAATTTAGTTGACAGACGTCCAGTGCAACCAGACAACAGTTGCTCAGATATCATTTGTATATAATTTTATTGTGATTGTTTTGAGAAATATATGTAAGTCAATTTAAGGCTAAAAGAAGGCCAGGACATCTATCAACTTCTGTCTTCCTCTTTAGGAATGTTTTGTTACACATGGAAACAAGTGTTTTGGCGTTTATTTTTATTTTTAGGGGTTTTTTATTTTTTATTTTTTTTTTGGACTGGGGATCAAACTCATGTCCTTGTACTTGCAAGGCAGGAACCAGAACCACTGAGCTAAATCCCTGGCCTATCATTTAAAAATACTAAGTTGTGTGTGGCCTGATTGGAAAATGAGGCTTTTAAATAATCCATCATTGGCTCTGCTTTTCACCAACCTATTATATGCATTTCAGCACAGGCATTTACTTCCTAGGGCAAGAGAAAGTTTATTAATTCCCTTACTTAATGTGTTATAAATATGTGAGATAAATATTTGCTTAAAAAGATAACCTAAAATATCAAAACTCATTTCATAGAAATCTAGATACAGGATATTGAAGAAGAAAGAACTTAATTCTACCAACTTTCAGCACAAAAGAAAGGAGATAAAGTTTTGTTAAGATTTGTGTCTCTGTTATATAAATAAATCTGTTCAGTACAAAGTAATGCTTCAGTATGGTTTAGTATTAACTCCTGTACCTGGAAACGAAATCTTAGTTACCTCTGACTCAGTCTCAGGTGGTTGAGTTCATTTCATAGTAGATCAGTTAGTTTAATCTAGGACCCAATTTTTCCCATGTCTTGCCTCAGAGAAGACATACATCCCCAAATAAGTGACCCCCAAACTTTGCTAAGTGGTAGGGTATGTTTTTCTAAAGAAATTGCTTGCAGAACTCAGAAGCTAGGCTATTGAACCTGGCAGAGGGGTAGGCCTGGGCTAAGGGAGGAGAGTGCATCATGGACAGAGGGACAGTAACATTTACTTCTCAGTTTTTCTTTGTTGTGTCTCCCAGTATTGCCTTCCCTCTGCTTCTTCTATTATCTTCTCATCTTTGTCCTAATGGTACCTTTATATCACTTTAAGAGTTGTTGCAGAAGGGACATTTGTAAAGAGTATGCTCAGGGGAGGCAGTGTTTTCCGTGTTTTCGCATAGCGAGGTTTCTAATGGGACTTTTAAGAGGTAAATTTTTGACTTGTTAAAAAAATGGGTTGGTTGGGCTGGAGAGTTAGCTCTGATTCCGGCGCCTGCCTCACAAGCGCAAGTTCCTGAGTTCAATCCCAGTAACCACATACAATGCTGTGCGTGGTGACTCATGCCCACCAGCAATCAATACCACATACCAGTGCCGGGCGTAGTGGCTCACACCTGTAATCCCAGCAATTTGGGAGGCAGAGACAGGAGGATTGCTGAGTTTGAGGCTTGCCTGGGCTACATAGTGAGCTCAGGGCCAGCCTGAACTACAAAACAAGACCCTGTCTCAAAAAATAAATAAATAAATAAATAAACAAACAAACAAACAAACAAATAAATAAATAAATAAATAAATAAATAAAAATTTTTAAACAATGGGTTGGTGGACAGAGTTCTATCAATGTTTTCTCATTTGAAAAGAGCAAGGTACCTTCTCCCTGGCCTGTCCCTGAGGAATTATATGGAATCCTAAGACTCCATGGGACTGTATCTATATGCCTTTTATAAATGGCTACAATTAGATTTAGCACTTTTGTCACATTGAAAGGTTGCTTTTTATTATGTAATTGCTTGGTGTTATTAAGATATTTCATGGTTTTGAGCACTATAATGTTTTCTTAAGTGTTCATTTTTTTCTCTGATATTTTACAAATCATATGTTCTATTTTTGCTGATTCTTGGTCGTTTCAGTTTTTTTAAATGACAAACTATGTAAGTGCCTTTCTTCCTTTTTTCTGTTGTAGCTCCAAATAGATTGGGGAAACATAAAAATCAAAATTCAAATGGAACTTACTAAAGAACGAGAACGATCGTTAAGCAGCCAATCCAGCACGAATATGGGTCTAAAACACTAAATACCTTGCCAGCCTTAAACAAATTTTGAAATTAATTCTGACTAACCAAAGATAAGCATGTTTTGGTTGTGAAAGAAAAAGGTATGATGTTTCATTATAAGCACTTTCTCTGTATTTCTGTATCAGAAAAAATAAGCACAAAATAATTGATATAATTTTAACTTTTATATTTTTCTAGTCTGATATTTAGCAAAGCATTTCTATAGTATCTCTCTGTACCTAGGTAGGGTTGATTACATTCCACTTTTTGTTCATTGTTTTATCCCCAAGTTTTTAGGCATGAACAAATATTAATACGGATAATAAAACACTGAACTCTAAAATATATGTTATCAGTAATTTTTGTTTGACTTTCTAAATTGTAAAGTACCTCCAAGAGCTGATTTATACCAAGACATCTGATGAATTTTGAAAATATATAGTAATGCAGGTGTGTATACACCAGAGTTCAGAAGTAGGTATCTTTGAAAGGTAGAAAACCTCAAATGTCCTTCAACAGATGAGTGAATAAATTGGTATAGTATGCAATACCATGGAGTATCATTCAGCTTTACAAAGGAGTGAAATTCTGATAAATGACATAGGCTAAGTGAAATAAACCCAACACAAAAGTTCATGTAGTATGTGATCCTCTTATGTGACATTCCTGGAATCAGCCAGTTAACAGAAACAGAAGGGAAAATAGTGGTTACCAGGGACCATGGAGAAGGAGAAGTTGAGAGTTTATTGTTTAATTGAGTATAGAATTTTTGTTTGGAATGAACAGATTATGGAAATGGGTAACAGTGATGATTGTGCAACATTTTTGAATTTTAACACCACTGAATTATACACTTAAATAACTTTAAAGGGGCTTAGAATGTGGCCCAGTGATAGTTCTTGCCTAGCATTTGGGAATCTCTGGGCTCAATCCCTAGCATGTCAAAAAATATTTGGATGGGAAATTTTGTTATATATATAATATCACCATAATTTTACAAACATCTAGAATGACCAAAAAGTATTATTCCGACTCCTGACTTGAGAATGGCCTTAGATTCTGAATTTGTGAAAATCTCATTAGATTTTCACAATTTGTAATAAATCTGTTGGACTAGTCTTAATTCAGTGTGTCCTGATATTACTGTTACCACACAAGCTTTTTAACAATAACACAAACACCTGTAGAAAGGCTTCCAGGAAAACAGCCCCCAAGGAAATTGCTCTTCCTTCAGACACCTGCAAGTAGACCCCTCACATTTCCCTGAAGTCCCAGGTTCCCTGCATTGGGTCAACACATTTGGGTATTTTCATGATCCCCTTCACATTTTATAATTTCCTGGAATGATCTATACAACTCACTGAAAGGTTTTACTTCTAGTTTTATTAAAAAGTGTACAACTCGGGCCGGAGGGTTAGCTCAGTGGTTCCGGCGCCTGCCTCGCAAGCGTAAGGACCTGAGTTCGATCCCCGGTTACCACATATAATGCTGGACATGGTGGCTCACACCTGTAATCCCAGCGCTCGGGAGGCAGAGACAGGAGGATTGCTGAGTTCGCGGCGGCTTGCCTGGGCACCATGGTGAGCTCAGGGCCAGCCTGAACTACAAAGCAAGACCCTGTCTCCAAAAAGCAAAAAAAAAAAAAAAAAAAAAAGTGTGCAACTCTGGGGCCTGAGGGTTAGCTCAGTGGTTCCGGCGCCAGCCTTGCAAGCGCAAGGACCTGAGTTCGATCCCCAGTAACCACATATAATGCTGGACATGGAGACTCACGCCCACCAGCAATTAGCACCGCATACCACAATGCTGGACGTGGTGGCTCACGCCTGTAATCCCAGCACTCGGGAGGCAGAGACAAGAGGATTGCTGAGTTCGCGGCGGCTTGCCTGGGCACCACAGTGAGCTCAGGTCCAGCCTGAAATACAAAGCGAGACCCTGTCTCAAAAAAAAAAAAAAAAAAAAAGTGTACAACTCTAGAACACCCACATGGAAGAGATGCAAGATGTAGGACAGTGATGGTGAACCTTTTAGAGTTTTAAGAGAGATGGACATCCTGCTGTGGCACACATGCCATGGTTTAACTACCATGGATATGGGAGAAAGGAGGAGCAGGGTGGAGGGAAATAGGAAGGGACATGTCTTAGTTACTGTATTTTTCATTGCCAAGATAAAATACTCAAAACCCAAAGTTAAAGGAGGAAAAGTTTATTGCAACTCACAGTTTGTAGAGGTTTTACTCCATAGTTACTACTGCACAAGGCCTGGAGATACATCTGGACATACACCATAAGAAGACACAGAACTTCCATAGCCTCTCTTTGTTGAATTCAGATGCATCATCTTCCCAGTACATGAATGTGTTCACCGTCCTGTATATAGCTGTCCCCCAAAGCCTCATGGCCTTCTGGGTGGGACTTCTGGGTTTGACTAGATCATGGATGTGATAATGGATTAGTGCACACATTAGGGTGGCATAGTTCTGGGTATGGACATGGATTTACTGAAGAGGGAAACCCCACTGTGGGTGTGGGTGGCACCAAGGTATAGGTTTAAAGCCTGTATGGGATAAAAAAAGAAAATCCAGCTGCTTCCTGCATGCTTTTCTCCTCTACCATGCCACACTGCCTTGGACCTAGACAACTATGGACCAACATCTACAAACTGAGTCAAAATAAATCTTTTCTTTTTTAAAATTGTGAGTGTTGAATATTGGGTCTCACAATGTAAAAGTAGTTATCAATTACCCCAATTACTGTAAGACACCAAGAAGTTCTGCCTGGCCTTGAGGTGGTTCTTGATTTTTCTTTTTAAATCAGGGTTTTGTTATGTAGGCATGGTTAGTTAAAACATCAAACTCAATCTCTAGGCCCCCTTCTCTGCCTGAAGATCTAATCATTGAAATTCTAGCCCCTAATTATATGGTTGGTTTTTCTGAGGACCAGCCCACACCCTGGTACTCTCTAGGTCCCTTCCTCCAAAATCACTGCGTTAGCAAAGCAGGTGTCCTTATCACTCAGGAAATGCAGGTACATCTTTGTTTATCATGAGTCACTACTTTTCTCCCCACCCTGACCCCCTACAATTACGAGATCTTTTATAACAATTATAAGAAAAGGATCATCCTTGACTAAGCCTAACAGATAGTCACATTTATTATTTTCCAACATATTTGATAATATCAGTATTATAATCTTATTATCAAGACCAATAATAGCATATTATGGTAACTGTAACCTAGGAAGTAAAAGATACAGGTATATTACTAGCATTCTATCTAGTTTTTGTCTCTAATTAGCAATTGTTCCTCAGAGGATACAAAAAATAATGTCCATATCAGCTCATTTCTGTATTGATTTAGCTTTCCAAATCTGCTCATTGCATGAACCTGGGCCACCTTGTCAGATGAACTCACTGTTGTATCTGTTCCTTGATCACTTCAAAACACTAATTCATTTTACTGCTCAGCTATACTCCCAGCCTAAGAAGAAAAGTTTTATTGTCTGAATCTAGTTAATATATTCAATTGAAATTGTTAAAAGAGCAGTTATAGGGCTGGGGATTTTGCTCAGTGGTTCTGGCTTCTGCCTTGCAAGTGCAAGGTTCTGAGTTTGATCCCCAGTACCATATACCACAATGCCAGGCTTCGTAGTTTATGCCTGCAATACCAGTACTCAGGAGGAAGAGGCAGGATGGTTGCTGTTTGAGGCTAGCCTGAGCTACATAGTGAGTTCAGGGTCAGCTTGAATTACAAAGTGAGACCCTGTCTCAAAACAGTAAATAAAAGGATAGCAGTTGTAATACAAAGTTTATAGGTAAAAGCCCTCAAACTCGTCTTTGTGTGGCACTTGTCTTTCCTGAATGATCTTCTCACTCTTACTGATTTCCTATAGTTCACATAGAAAAATCCATTTACTAACAAAATCACTACCAAATACCTACTGTAGCTTGGGAACTATTCTAAATGCTAGAAATGTAATAGCAAACAGGACAGAACAGATATTCTTACCCTCCTGTGAAGCTTACATTCTAATAATGAACTTTGTGGGAAGACATGACATATGCAGATATTAAAAATATAATAGTTCAGGGCTGGGAATGCAGTTCATTAATAAAGTACATGCTGAGCATGTGTAAGGCCCGAGCCTGAGGCCAACCACTGCCGCTACATACAAACACAGTTTGTTTTGTTTTGTCTTGTCTTTTGAGATAGGGTCTTGCTTTGTAGTTCAGGCTGGCTCTGAGCTCACCATGTAGCTCAGGCAGCTCTCGCACTCAGCAGTCCTCATGCCTCTGCCTCCCGAGTGCTAGGATTACAGGCGTGAGCCACCACACCCAGCACTGTGGTGTGTGGTACTGATTGCTGGTGGGTATGAGTCACCACGCGTGGTATTGTATGTGGTTACTGGTATCAGACTTCGGACCTTGAGCTTGCTAACAGGCACTGGAGCCACTGAGCTAAATTTCCAGCCCCAAACACAGTATTTTTTATATTGATATGTAAAGACAGCATGAGATAGGAAGATGGTTAGGGTACATCATTTTGGAAGATGTCACTGACAACATGCAGTATGAAGAAACAGATGCTAATTTTAAAATGTCAAATATGGAATAGCATGAAATAAAAGTTCTATTAGATGAGTTTATATTATCTGCCTGAAACCTGATTTTTTTTTGCACATGCTAGGCATTTTCTTCCCTTAACTGATTTTAAATGACTTAACCCACAAAAAAGAATTCTGCATGGTTCTGACATCAATAGTAATTGTCATACATAATATAGCTTACCTGTGAATACAACTTAGATAGTGACATTTGTAATAATGCAAAAGTTGAATATTTATACAATCAAATTATAACAATCCAGTTCCATAATTCCACAGTTATATATTATGAGATAATGGACTTGTGGGAAAATTAGAGTAAAAATACAATAATATATATGAGGTGGGATGAAAAGAAGGGTAAAAAAGAGCTAAATCTTCATTTTTTCATAGTGGAAAGGCAATAGATAATGCTCCCTTCAGAAGGAAACAATAGGTTATTTAGAGGTGTTCTGATAACACCAGACAGCCAGCTAAAAAGAGTTGAAAATTGGCCAGATTTATTGAAAAATTGCTTCCTGTACACAGAGCATCAGTGTTATGCCATTGGCCTATACAGGGGTCTGATTTTGAGAAGCCTCATGGAGTGGAGTATAGTGTACAGTCCTATAAGTGGTGCGCACCTGTAAATCTCAGCCCTTAGGAGGCTGAGGCAGAAGGATCACTGTGAGTTCAAGGCCAGCCTGGATTACATAGCAAGACCCTGTCTCAAAAAAACAAAGAGTTGAAAATGATTACTTCAGTGGTTGAAGAAAAATAGTCCAATAGCAATATTTTGCACAATAAGCCTTATAGAACTATTTGCCTATTCAAATGTATGTGTGATAACTTTGATAAAAGCAAGTCTGACCTTTAAAAGATGAATCCAAAAGGGAGAAAATATGCAAAACACATACTCGATAATCTGCATCAATACATCAAGAACTGTTAAATCTCACTGGGAAAACCAAGCACCTGGGCCTAGTATAATCCCAGCATTGAGAAGACCAAAGAAGGAAGATCATAGTGAGTTCAAGGACACCCTGGGATGCAGGCTACATAATGAGTTCAAGTTCAGCCTGAATTATGTACTGAGACCCTATCTTTAAAAACAATCCAAGAAATCCAATCACAAAATAGTCAAAGGACATCGATCAACAGATATTTTACCAATGAGGATATGCAAATAACACATGGACCCACAAAAAGACATTCAATAAGCCATTTAGGAAAATACAAATTAAAACCACATTGAGGAAAATCACTAAAATAAAAATTAGTAATATTACCAAACTGCTAACAACAATGCGGAAAAAGTGAGTCACATATATTGCTGGTGGGAATAAAAAAAGATACAGTCACTGGTACAAGAGTATGGTAATTTCTTGCAAAACTATATACATGAATTTGTATGACCTTGCAATTGTACTCTTGGCCATCTGTCTCAAAGAAATGATATTCATGTAAAAAGCTGTATGCACATATTTATAGTAGCTCAGTTCACAACAGCCAAGAACTAAAATATCCTTTAGCGTGTGAATGATTAAATAAACTGATACATTCGTATCATGGAACACCAAGTGGTAAAAAGAAAGCCATTAATACATGCAACAGCTTGGGCTAATCTCTAAGGAAGTATGTAAAGTGAAAAAAGCCAGTCTTGAAAGGTTACATTTATTCCATTTATTTAACATTCTTGAAATGACAAAATACAGAGACTGAGAACAGATTAGTAGTTTCTGGAGGTGAAGGGAGAGCGGATCTGGCTCGAAGGCTGTACAGGGTGGCAGGAGAAAGGCCTGTGGGAATAGAATAGTTCTGTACATAGATTAATGGTGAGGGGAAACTACACTTGATGAAATTGCATAGAAACAAAAACAGGGGAGAAATTACAAGTATATGTATTTACTGTGGGTACATCTATATGGAAAAAACATCCAGGGAAAATTCTGAAAGGACACTCACTACATAGGGGTTAAATCTCATACTGGAAGAGAAGCAAGGATGGAGGTATTAGCAGGGACTTTGTTATAGAATTTTTCATTCCCTAGCTCCCTCTCTTCTTTCTCTTTTCAAAAGGAAATGTATTATCAGTACTTAAATTGAAAATTTGAGCAAAAAAGACAAGAATGTTGGATGCATTTCTTTGAATATCTCATTGCATTGGGATAGAGGATAGACTAAAACTGAATTTTCTCTAGTTTTGTTAAAGGGCAACAAAGTGACTTTTAAAAGCTTAACTGAGAGTATTATGGAGGATAATTGACAAGATATGTATTATATATAATTTATCTATATGAATTTGTAAGTAGCTAGAGTAAAACCAATACTAGACTCTGGGACAAAGCTTCAGACTTGGTGTTTCTAAACGGCATTCTTCAGACTTCCTGAAAAATTGCTTCCTGTACACTGAGCATCAGCATTATACCATTGGCCTATACAAGAGTCTGATTTTGAGAAGCCCTATGGAGCACAGTGTCCAGAGACAGTCTGTAAGTTACTCTCTACCTCACAGTGTCCCACATAGAGAACTCACAAAACCTTCTCCAGATTTTGGGAACAACAGGAAGTTCTCTGCTTAAGGCACTAGTCTGGTTTTTACCTATTAAACATTAGGAATCCTTTAACTGATGCCTTCTTTGTATTTCTTGCTACAAAGCTTAGAACCAAGAACCAAGACCCAGCCTTATCCTTCTGTGTTTCCTTTTTTTTTTTTTTTTTGAGACAGGGTCTCACTGTAGTTCAGGCTGGCTCTGAGCTCACTATGTAGCCTAGGCAAGCTTCAAACTCAGCAATCCTCCTGCCTCTGCCTCCTGAGTGCTGGGATTAGAGGTGTGAGCCACCACGCCCAGCCTTCTGTGTTTCTTTTGTGCTCATTTTCATCTAATGTGAGGGAGAGGTTCTATTTTGTATGTGTTTTCTTAAAACATTGTTAAGTTTGTTTCACTGTAAATTACAGAATGGCTGAGATGAATAAAGATATGGATAAATAAGTGAATGGACAAATGGAGTAATCGATGTACTTGTAGTTGGATTTTTTTTAACCTTCTAAATTCTATCTGTATGAAGTCTTGACAATCAAATTGTTCTACAAAAATATGAACAGAACTCTAAGAATGTGCTATTTTATCCTTGCTTTGATATCACATGTAGCCCTGGGTATTTATTATGGTGAACTCTGTGGTTCTTATTTTAATTAATTTATTTTTGCAGTTCTGGGGATCATATCCAAGAGCTTTGCATATGCTAAGCAAGTACTCTAACCACTTAGATATACCCCAGGCGTATGACTCTTATCTTATGATGAGTATGCAAAATCTATCCTGCTTATTTTTAAAAATATTGAACAGTGTTTACCAGCTATTTTAAAGGAAGGCTTTTTAGTTTTTAGGTTAGCTAGGTTAGCCTAGGAAAAGACATTTTTGGTGCTGAAAGAATTAGGTGAATGAGATGGAAAAGCCAGTATTTGAGTTTTTTTCCTCCAGTTTCAGATTGTACCACTAAACATATCCCCACCCTACAAATAATTTGGAATCATTATAGCATCCCATCAGAGGTTCTCCTGTATTTGTAATAGCAAATTAAAAATAGCAAACTTTTTAAATGAAAAATTTAAAATGATGATAATGTGATATACAACTATAATCACAGGTCTAATAAGATAATATGCAGGGTTAATTTTATGGCCCATTGAAACATTCAGTGGTGAAAAGCACAAGCTTTGGATTTAGACAGGCTGAATTAGCTTCCTACATCATCTGCTGATCAGTTATATGCCATTAGATGCACTATTCAAACTCTGTAAGTTGTACTTTTCTCAAGTACTAATATTCCTTAACTATTCCTGCTGTGAATTTTTAATAAAATAATAGATGTAAAATGCCTAGCATAGTGTTTGGCACATGGAACCATTCAGTGACTTATTATTATTGGCATCATGATTGAAATGAAAAGTGTCAATCCTGTGGGATCTACAAAAGTTACATTTAAAGTCATGTCCATGCCTATTTTTTATTTTTTGGAATAAAAGCTAAAATGTAAGTTCCTACCAAATGTTAAATCAGAGGAAGACAAATAATATTTACCTTATCAAAATGAATTGCCAGAATTCAAGCGCATTAACTATAAACTTCAGGAAATCATTAATGAAACCATGAATTATGAACAGATTACAGATATTTACTAAAATAAAATTAAGTGGATATCAAAAACACAGGAACACTCCAAAGTATAATGTGGAACCAGTAGAAACTAATATTCCTTAAGATACTATTGAAAACACTTAAAGAAAAGGCAGAAGCAGGGGGAGGCCTGTCAGGTATCAGAGCTGCTATAATCACTAAAAGACCCATGGAAGCAAGTAAACTGTCTAGTGCCCACAGAAGGAGGGGAACTCCAGAGCACAAACTGGCCCAGCAAAAAATTTCAAGAACTTTCAAAAGCAGAGGATGCCTAAAATAAAACTAGATCTCTTAGAAGACCTGACAACTATCAGAGAGCTCACATTAACATTGAAAGAAGCAGAGGAAAAAAATAGGTGAGAATTTCCACAGAAAGTTTAAGAACACTAAAACTGAGTCTAGTAATGTAAAAAGTCTCTACAGACATGAGGAGGTTGCTATGAAAGCCTAAGCTAAAATTAGAACCTAGGAAGATCTTGCAGCTGTAGGAGTCCTCACGAATACCAGGGCAGTAAAGGGAACAAATAAATGGTGATAATGTAGATAAAAGGACAGGGAACACATCAAAGTTCAAACCAGAAACTGGTAGAAATAGTATCAGGAGATGTTGAAGACAGGTGAGGAAAATAGGAACAAACAACAGGAATTTAAAAGCAAGCAATATAGCCAAAACAGTTAAAGCAAAAAGAACATCAGATGCACCAAATGGACATGTGGAAAAAGTGAACACCACTAGATATCAAGAAATTGTTTAAATTAGCTACAGAAAAAATCTGTGGAAAACCAGTAAGAACCAGCAAACTTAGGAAAACTCCACAGCAAATTGTAGACCCAGAAGATAAGGTAATCAACAAGAAACTCAGGACAACTCCCA
>PVIC010027287.1:12181-24078 GCA_004025085.1 Thryonomys swinderianus
TTTTTTTCCCTTTTTTTTTTTTTTTTTTTTTTTTTTTTTTGAGACAGGGTCTTGCTTTGTAGTTCAGGCTGGCCCTGAGTTCACTCTAGCCCAGGCAAGTCTCGAACTCAGCAATCCTCCTGCCTCTGCCTTCCAAATAATGGGATTACAGGCGTGAACCACCATGCCTGGCACTGTGGTACGTGGTATTGATTGCTGGTGGGCATGAGTCACCATGCCCAGCATTGTATGTGGTTATCAGGGATCAAACTCAGGACCTTGTGCTTGTGAGGCAGGTGCTGAAACCACTGAGCTAAATCTCCGGCCCCTTATGACAATTCTTAAGTGGAAAAGTGGATCTGGAGAAAATCCACAGGAAACTCATGAAAACTAAGGCATATCTAGAAGATTTAGCACACATTCCAGCACTTACAGAAACTCCAAGTTCTAAAACCTTGTTCATAGGAAAGGCTAATACAGATTCAGAAATATCAGAAAAATTACAAGAAAAATAGTTGCCTAGGTCATCTATAATAAAATACATGTATACTACCACTCAAGAAAACCAAGAACTAATGGAATATTACTCTGCCATAAAGAATGACAAATTTGAGCCATAAAGAATGGCATCCCTTGAGGACACACTAATAAGTGAAATAAATAGGTCACAGATATGTAAACACCAGATCTTTTCTCTGGTATGAGAACCTGTAGATGTAAATGAATTCCAGAATGTATGATAGATTTTACGAAATAGGAAATATTCAGAGGGAATGTGGTAGGGGAAAGTAATGAGGGGAAAGAATAAATATGATTTGAAAAGAAAAAGCACATGTAAATAGGGGAGGGGGTTGTAGGGTGGGTAGGGATATGGGTAAAAATGAGAATTAACTTGTGTCATATACTGATATAAATTCCCCAGTGTTGAGTGTGTGAGCTGTATATAAAATGTACCAATAAAGAATTCAATTAAAGAAATAAAACCAAGTACTAGGTAAAAATTTAGAATTCTTATGTTTTATTAAGATTCAGCTTTGACTGTATAAGTTTTTGGTCAAAATTGCAAAATAATATGTAAAACCTTTTTAAAAGCCGTGAGCTAAGCAAGATTCATCAGTAACTTACTGAAGCCATCAAGAAAGAAAAAAGTGGTTGAAAACTTCTTGGAATGCAAACAAATAAAAGTAATGTTTAGAAGGCTAACTACAGTGTATTTGATTCAGGAAGCAAATACAAAGATGGATCAGGAGATTACAGTCAAGAAAACTCATGTAATGCCTGTGAAAACGAATCCCAAACTGGACACATATGACCAAAGAGCATCCAAGAAATTGTTAGTCAAAACACAAGATCTGTCTTAATTAACATAACAAAAGTTTTTAAAAGATCTTTTTTTTTTTTTGAGACAGGGTCTCTCTTTGTAGTTCAGGCTTGCCCTGAGCTCACTATGTAGCCCAGGCAAGCTTCAAACTCAGCAATCCTCCTGTCTCTGCCTCCCAAGTGCTGGGATTACAGGCGTGAGCCACCACGCCCGGCACTGTGGTACGTGGTATTGATTGCTGGTGGGCGTGAGTCACCATGCCCAGCATTGTCTGTGGTTACTGAGGATCAAGCTCAGGAGCATTGCCCTTGCAAGGCAGGCGCCAGAACCACTGAGCCAAATCTCTGACCCAAAAAAGATATTTTTATAATCTAAGTATTTGACTAGTCAAAGAAGTAATGGGTGGAAATATGAATTGAATTCCCAAGGAAAGCTAAGTCAGAGAATGTCTCTGTGTTCCAGACAAATACAAAACTGATAGAAAACTGCAAGCCTCATTTGCTTTCCATCAACAGAAAAGTTTAAAGTACAGATGAAAATTACAAAGGACTTCCAAGAGAAAAACTTGGAAGATGGGAGCTATGAAACAAAAGTCAGTGAGTGTAGTATGGGAGAAACGTGATAGTATGGCTAGTTCAACAGGCATTATGCATATTGAGGTGAGTGACAAACCAAAGAAGAGTTTATATAAAAAATTTAAATCTATAAATGAAGAAAAGTCACTTTCACACACTGTAGAAAAATAAAAATTAATTTTGATTTGTTACCTATTTGCTTAATACAGAAGAGAAAACTCACACAAACAGGTGTAAATCTGGAAGGTTGTGATGAAATAAATGTAGCAAACAGAGATAGAAGCTAAAACTATTGGCAGTTCTTTAGGTGAACTCTTAGAATAGCATGGGTTCAAAGCTTCAAGATCATTGGGAACCTGAAATAAAAATAAGATAAAGTTTAAAATGTGTTCTAGCCCACCAAATAAAACAGAGAAACCATATGTAGAGGGTGCTGAAATGAAGCTCACACAGAATATCCATAAACATGTCAAAGACACAAAAGTCCATCTTAAATCAAGTTATCTTTGAGGTCTAGAGAATAAAGTCTTTCCTACAAGCCTAGAAAGAGATATTTTATCTGGTGCAACAAATAGAATGCTTGAGAGGGAAGATGAGATGAAAGCAGTTAACCATTACTCATGAGATGACACACACAGAAGAAACAACAGAGATGACTGTGAGACAAATGAAGCAGAAAGATACATCAGCCCATGAAGAAATAATGTGCTTGATTTTTGGAAGCCAAAAGAAAAACAGTTCCTGTCACTACAAAAATACATACAAGAGTTCAATACTTTGCCCTAATACAGCAAAGGACACATTTTGGGGAAAGACAGCAGTATTGACAATCTTTCAGGATAATCTAGATGAGGAAGCAGAACAACAAAAAGGTAGTAAGTCAGGACTTATTGTATTTGAGATTTTTTTGTATTGGAGATCATTGGATGATTCTCATTAGAGGAATGCAAAGATTTGGCCCCTTTCCTAGAGTTACAGAGACAAGTTTTTTGTTGTTGTTGTTGTTTGTTTGTTTGAGACAGGGTCTCACTTTATAGTTCGGGCGGGCCCTGAGCTCACTACGTAACCCAGGCAAGCCTGGAATTTAGCAATCCTTCTGCCTCTGCTTCCCGCATGCTGGGATTACAGGCATGAGTCATCACGCCCGGCATTGTGGTGTGTGGTTCTGATTGCTGGTGGGCATGAGTCACCATGCCCGGTATTGTTGTATGTGGTTCTCAGGGATCGAACCAGGGACCTTACACTTGCTAGGTAGGTGCTGGAACCACTGAGCTAAAACTCCAGCACAGAGACAAGTTTTGTAGATTAAAAGCAGAGGGGGTAAGTTTACAGCCCTGTAATGTCTACACAACAGAAACATACCTGGCTCAAGATGGAAAAGCTACAGGAGTCAGACACAAGTGAAGGAAATACTTCAGAAAAAACTGATTTACTGAAAGAAGAAATTCTGTGTAAAGGGTGAAGCAATAACTAGAGTGATAATCACGGAAATGAGTAACATGGGTTCTAAGAGATGTGTTTCTGAGGAAGAACTTCTACTGGAAGTATAAGGCAGGATAAGAACCACATGTAAAGAAAGAATATAACAACAACTTGAAGATGTCTAAACAATGAAGGTATTTCACTGTGATGTTGAAGGGGAAAAAAGTGCCATTATTTAACTAGGTGACAAGTATACGTATTCCCCCATAAAATTACAAGTGAATTCTATAAATAAAAATTAATTTTATATGTATTTACGTATAACTACTGATTTACATGCCATTCGTTTTTCTGCTTTGTTTTTTTTTTTCAATACTAGAGATTGGACCAATCTAGAGTCTTTGAGTTGAGCTATATCCCCAGCCCTTTTAAAAATTGTTCATTTTAGGGCCGGAGGGTTAGCTCAGTGGTTCCGGCGCCTGCCTCGCAAGCGCAAGGACCTGAGTTCGAACCCCGGTAACCACATAGAATGCTGGGCGTGGAGACACGCCCACCAACAATCAACACCGAATACCACAGTGCCAGACGTGGCGGCTCACGCCTGTAATCCCAGCACTCGGGAGGCAGAGACAGGAGGATTGCTGAGTTCACGGCGGCTTGCCTGGGCACCATAGTGAGCTCAGGGCCAGCCTGAACTATAATGTGAGACCCTGTCGCAAAAAGAAAAAAAAAAATTGTTCATTTTGAGACCAGGTCTCACTACATCACTAAAGCAAAATTATTAAAGGAGTATTTTTCTTATGTTAACCATATTGTAGTGGATTGCTGAGTTATTCTTTGGGTAATAAAAATACCTTCCCTTGGTCTTCTAGTTACTAGTTTGTCATTAATGGATGGAGAGAATGAAAAGCATAGAGTAAACCAGGAGATAAGCAAAAGTGTCAAATATTCTATTACTCATTGTTTTATGACACACTCCTGGAAAGATGGTTAGATCTTGTTGTACAAAATAAAACTCAAAGTTTCTCTCAATATGAAATGTAAATGTTTTACAACCAATGAAATTTTTATAAAAATGTATGTGGAATAGCATATAAGTCTGAACATCATATTTGTGCTTATATCAGTTTCAGTTCTGAATTATTTCCTTTATTAATTCTACTTGAGAGAAACCGTATATATAAAAGTACAACATTAAGGTACTTAGCATATTGCCTTTTAAACTGCTAAGGGAGGCTCTTTCCTTAATATTCCCTTTGGCTTTTACAATTGAATCTTGTTTCCCTTATGTAGCACAACTCATGACCTTTGGGAATGGCCAATGCTATTTTCCACGGTTAAAGCAACTCACATTTGTGGAAAATGCCAATTAATGACCTCTTAAAACTCGTCCTAGCTCAAGAAGATATTTCCCCTTTGCTTATGACATTGAACACACATAACAAATTGCTATTAAGCAACAAGTGATAATCCATACACACAAAAATAACTTTAACTTACTTTCCATGGTTATTCCACTAATATTCTAGGCCATAAATTAATGTACTTCTATATATGTTTGGAGAACACATATATGGAATATATATGGAACGAATATATGGAGAAAAATGTAGGTATAATCAACATCTCAAGTAATAGAATAATGATTTTCTATTTTAATGAACAATATGAAATTCTGTAAAATAGGCTCATGCCATCCAACAACCTCCAGGTAGAATCTGTTAAACTAAATACTCAGATGTTACCTTTAGCACTTTAAAAGTATTTCTACCTAAAGAGTCCAGCCTTATGAACACAGAGCTTGTATGTTAACGTAATCTGTTATATGTATGTTGCTCTGAACCGTGCTGTTTTTAAGATTTTTCTCAGAAAGTTATATGACAAAACTGAATAAAATCGTAAATTGATGCACTGTGAGGAAAAAAATACCCAGGGTAGAGTCAAACTCATTCCTATTGAATGATGTGAATAAAAGCGGGTTGGGCAGGAACCAACTGAAACCTTATCATAGTTTAAAATTCAGTAGATCCTTACTGCATGCTTGGTATCAAGTATAATTACCACGTGTAGACTTTGTAGATTTCAGGGAGAGAGAAGTGTTTCATAAGATGCAAGGGAAAATATTTGATCCATATCACAAGTGCATTTTTATATAGGATTTTCTTTTTAGCTTTTTGAAACAGGGTCTTGCTTTGTAGTTCACTGTGTAGCCCTGGCCAGCCTCGAACTCACAGGAATCCTCCTGCCTCTGCCTCCTGAGTGCTGGGATTACAGGCATGAGCCACCATGCCTGGCACTGTGATATGTTGTATCAGGTTTTGAACTTGGGACCTTGCGCTCACCAGGCAGATGCCAGAACCACTGAGCTAAATCCCTGCCTCTATATAGGATTTTCTTGTATATTTCTTTAAGGCAATGATAACACATAGGTTACCTTCGTATATTGGTACTTCAAGATTTAGGTTGCGGTTTCAGATAAATGTTGAATTTTAAGAACTATCTAAAATGGTGTGCTCTCAATGAGTAAACCATTTAAAAGAGTATGTCAGCTTTCCAGTGTCTGAACTGTAGGTAGCAGTACTGATAGCCACAGACAACAAAAAATTTGCCATATTTCAGTTAATATGTGATTGAGTATAATCACATTTCATTAAGCTTGATTATTCTCAGCTGATAGTTTCACTTCACACCTGAAAATTACTTTTAAATGACACATATATTTCAATGTTACCATATACTTAGACATCTAATGAAATTTGTGCAGAGAAAGATTTTAATGTTTTTCATGTTAATACACTTCAAGTTATTTTTCGTTAATGATAAGGGTCACCAGCTTTTAGAAGTAGAAAGTAAACTATTTTCTTTTATTACAATTCAGACATTTAAAAACTTCCCAGGACTGTCAAACTTCTTCAGTCTTTAAAAATTGAATCAAATCGTTTTCTTTTAATACAAGCCAGCTATTCTAAGATTTCTTGGCATTGTCTAACTCCTTCAAACTGTAAAATGAACAAGGTTCTAGATCCATCTATGAGATCCGTGTGGATACTCTTTTTTGATGTAATATTAGCCCTTCTGTAAAGAAAAATATTTTTCCATATTTTCCTTTCACATTAATCATAAACTGTTGTAACTACATGGTATCCAATGTATATATTGTACATAGACAATATGCATATGTACACTATACACAATACATTCAAATAGTTATATTACCTTTTGCTCAAAGAACACATAACAGAATTGATGACACTTGCTTTTTAAAGATAGACTGAATCTTTCTGTAGCACATGACTGCATAACTATAGCTTTAAACAAAAGTCACAAGTCTCAAGTTATGTTTTGTACCATGTTGTGAAATGTACTCCATAGGAAAGATAAAGTGCATGATGTTATGTTTTATGGAATGGCATATATGTATCAGTTATATTTTACATATAACTATGTAATGAATAATATAATTAAGAGACTATATGTGTACTTACTATAAAAGTTATATATTATGCCATAGTACTAAAAATAAAATATATTCTCAAATAGTGAAAATAAGATATCCTTCATGGTCTTATGTCATGTTTCCGGGTTTCATCATGCCTTTCTCTTTTCACTTTTAATGAAACAATGGCCAACAGTTTGTTTAAACAATAATGGCATAATAATCTGGACAATTTCCTACTAATGTTCTAAAAAAGTGATGACAATTATCTTGTCATTAATGTCTTGAAATACCCTCAAGCTGCATTCAATACATGGAAAAATACAAAAATAAAAGACAAATAAATATATACCTTCTCAGTTACTGAAAAATCATAAGTCCAACTGTACCATATTATGAATATGGTTTTGATAGAAGTACTTGCTGTACCGTGAATAAGTACAGTCAGCATGAAGCTTGCGTATCTCCCACCTCACTCCCGCTTAATTGTAAGCCACTGGCTGTGACTACCGGCTTGGCCCGGAAGACACCGAAGGGTTTTGGGGTTCTCCTCAAGAGAGGGATTCCATCATATCCAAGTGTCGCTCTATCAGACCTTGAGCCGCAGTCGCCGTCGCTCGATCGCAGCGTGTCCCATCCTGGGAGACCCTGTCCAGGCCGGAGAGAAAGGCGGGGAACTGCGCCCCTTTCTCCGCCTGAAGAAAGCTGCTCTTCCGCCAAAGCACCGAGGGCTCAGGCTTTCTCGGGTCGGGAAGCAGGCACTTACGAATGAGCACAAAAGGTGGCAGGCAGCGGGGACGGCCTTCGAATTTGGCTGCGGCGCTCGTTCGCTGCTGCCACCCACCGCCGCGCGTGCCCAGCGTTTCCTCGAACCAAATGAAATGTATGAAACATCAGATCCCGGGGGAGCGCGAGGGAGGGGCGACCCCAACCCAGCCGCGGGCGACCGCGGGGTGCCAGGCGGTATCGAAGGCAGATGGCGGCGGCTGCGGGCTCAGCAGCCTTTCCCGCCTCCCGCGGCCCCGTCCCGCACCGTCCGCGGGGTCCCCGAGGAGCCCCGGGCGCTCAGATGAGCGGGAAGCGGCCCCCGCCGGCGTCGGGCTCTCCCAGGCCTCGCGGGCGGCCGAGCACCGACACCGGCAGCACGACCTCCCCGGGGCCGAGCTGCTGCAGCCGCATGGACTCCTCGTAGGTCGGCAGGTACTTGACCTCGTCGTAGCTGGGCAGCTGCAGGAAGGCCGGCGACACCGCTCGCAGCTCGCGCTCCGGGGCGCGGGCGGGGGCCGGGCGCCCGACGCCGCCGCTGTCCAGCAGCGAGTCCTGCGAGCCGGCCGCCGCCTCGTCGGGCAGCAGCGCGGGCGAGTCGTCGTCGTCGTCGTCGTCGGGAGGCCCCGCGGCCCCCGGGGGCCCAGAGCCGCCGGGAGGCGCGGGTCGCGGCTGCCCGGGCCGCGCCTGGCCGCGCGGGTACCTGCGCGGGCTGGGGCAGATGATGCGCTGCAGGAAGTAGCCGATGGCGAAGAGCACGAGCAGGATGAGCAGCCCCGAGAGCTTGCGGACGAACCAGCCCACGTTGTCCAGGAAGGCGTGCAGCGGCAGCTTGCAGCAGCGCGTCGCCGTGGCGTTGGCCGAGTCGCAGCAGCCCTCGCGCTCGCCGCACGCCAGCTCCGCGCAGCCCCCGCCGCCCCGCGAGGGCGCCACCAGCGCGAGCGCCAGCAGCAGCAGCAGCGGCAGCAGAGGCGGCGGCGCGGGCGCCGGCGCCAGCCCCTCGGCCGGGGCCCCGGAGCCCCACATGGCCCGCGCGGACCCCGAGCGTCCGAGGCGCCGGGCGGAGCGGCCCGTCCGCCCGCGCGTCCTCGGGCCCCGCGCGCGCCGCCGCCCGCGCCCCGCTCGCTGCGGCCGGAGCGGTCCCCGCCTGGCCGCGCTCGGGCGGGAGGAGGAGCCCGGCGCGGGCCGAGGCTGCCGGAGGCGGCTGCTCGCGGCGGCCGGAGCGGCCTCCCGGGTGTGTGACCTCAGCCCCGAGCGCCCGCCGCCCAGGCCCGCCGCGGGGCATCCGGAGCCGCCCGCAAAGGCGCCGGCAGCCTGCGCGTCCCTGCCCGGCCGGCCGCGCCTTCCCCGCCTCGCGCCCCTGCGGAGCCGGCAGGGTTAACGGCGCGCGCTCGGCGCGGGAGCCCCTCGGGCTCGATTAATTCAGCCGTCGCGCTGCTCCCCGCCAGACGGGCGGGGGCTCTCCCTCCCTCTCTCTCGGAGGCGTCTCCGTTTTAAGTGATTGGATTTCCTCAGGAATGTTATTTAAATTGACTCGGAACTGGGATTCGCTCACCGTCTTATTGGCGATCTCTCTGATTAAAAATGGATGATGGCCATTAAGGGCCGGGCGGCCCCACGGCCGCGCTAGAGATTTTAGGGTGGGCATCGCCCGTGGGTCTGCTTTTAGGTGTGGGGCGAGTGCTCCCGCAGACAGGCACAGAATTCCTTGGAGAGATTCATGTCATCCCACCGCAGAAGTAGCCACGGGGCACGGGGCAGCGAAGCACTCTGTCCGGTGGACCAGAGTGGACCCGGGTGAAATGTGGGGTCGCGCATTCCTCTCGCTGCGCCTCGTACTAACTCCTGCCCCCGCCCCGGGGAAAGAGCTGGGATTCAGTTGTGAGGTGCAAGGAAGCCCCCCACCCCCCGACAGAAATGCCGAGTTTGTGAAATGTCAAAGAGAAGCTGGAAGTGGTTGGCGTCGTTGCTAAGCACTGATCTGCGTCCAAAGGGTCTTCTTCAAGGTTATTCTTGTTTGCAAAGTCTGATTTTAAAGGAAGTCTGTTGAGCGTAGGGGATGGTTTACTTTCTCTGTCACCTCTTGGGGAAGGCTCAGCCCACAGGGGAGAGGACAGTTACTTTGAACCCTGCCCGGGAGGGAGTCAGGCAGCCCCTTGGAGCCATACCATAGAAAAGCCAGGAGCCTGCCGCGTCTAGGGAGGCCTCTGAAATAGGCTCTCTTCTCACCTTCCGCAGGGGACCCCTTGAAGAGAGACCACAAAGAAAATTCCATAGTCATCGTGAGAAAAAAGTAAAAAACAAAGGAAACACGGACACAGAGCAATTGTGGGTCAGATCAAAGCAAATGTCTCTCTCCTAGATTTCCTTAACAGAGTAATGGACCAAGAAGGGACAGAGGGGTGGTAACTGAGACAAGTCTTGTCCAGCTTCATTGGAAACACTTTTAACAATTCTCTCTCTCCGATGTACCTTACTCCGCTCACACTACACTCTGTTGGTTTTTCCTCGTGGAAAAGCCATTGTAAGTGTGAAACTGGCTCGAACACAGTTCCCTTTTTCCTCAGCTCTCGTGAAACTACACACTTCTCTGGGCCACTATCTGTTCCCTCGAAGGGAGCTTCAAACCCTGTTAGTAAAGCCCGATTCACAACGCTTTTGGGTTGTAGTAAGATAATGAGATGGAAGGGATTTCCCTTAATCTGGTGAAAACTGCTATGATTCCATCACTTCTTTTGCTGGCAATGTACTGAACATTTTTATACAGTATTTGGGGAGCTCTGCTACAGGCTGACCGCGATAGGGAGAAACCTATTCCTCTCCGCTGAGTCAACCCGGTTCTACTACATGGAGCAGGCAGAACTTCCACAGCAGGACTCACACGGCAGTTTCCTGTCCCGTCAGAACTTGCTCTTCCTCTCCCAAAGCGGGAATAAATGTGTGAATTTCAAACCTTCTTAGGGATAAGGACAGTCCCTGACCTGAGATAAACTTTGAGTATGAAATTGAAAAAAAAATACACACCCTAGATGTACATTATCTGTTGTTTTTTAGGATTTCTGCCAGCAGTAGTAGAAGCCATTGTGTGGCTGGCGATCCCGGAAAAGGACGCCCTGCTTGTTGTTATTTTGAAATTACTAAATGACAGCATTTCAATTACTGTGTTTCTCTCTGCCTTTCAGAGGTTAGGATTTATTTCCAGCGTGTTAGGACAGAGTAGAAAAACACATCTGATATAGAACATTGAGCAGACGGGCATCTGAGAACATAGAACAAGAAGCTCTGCAGAATGAGCATGGAATGGATTTTTAATTTTTTTCTTTCCAAATTGATAGTTCCAAAGCATCATCCATTAAAGCCCCTCTACAGAAGCTGGCGCCTCTACTCACCGACCTCTCCGTTTCACCTACTTCATTTTTATTTGCAATGTAATTTATTGTGTACAACCTTTTGAAGGATAGAAAAGAAACCTTATATCTTTAAAAGCCCCAGAAAAGCCTTGATCTTCATTACTCAGCATCTTTATTCTTTCTTTTTATCTAACATGCGAATGAACAGGCTAGATGTAGCTCGCAGAAACTCATACATTCAAGCTACTTAGTGAGGAAAATGGAATTTTAATTATTTGCCCCATTGAAAAAACACCCAATGCATTTTGTTAAATATTGCAAATTGTGCTGACTGATAAACCAAGAAAAAAAATAGCACAGTGGGAGAAGATTCACCCTTATCTGAAAACATAATCTCTTTAAAATGAAGAATATTAACTGCTTTACCTTGCTGGGGTGCTTAAGTAGTATATTTTGAAAAATTTCCTGAAAAAAATGAATGAATGCTAGATTGGGCATATTTTTCAACTTTTTAGAACAGAAAAAGTAGACCAAACATAGTAAAAAACTAGCTGCTATTTTACCTGCATCCCTGGAAGCTGTATTGCTAGCTTGAGAGAGGACTTAGTGGTTCCATCTCGCAGCCCTGTGTTCTATCGCATGATACCAGTTGACAAGACAAGGTCTCTCTGATTTCTCCTACCATGGCCTCACATTTTTAAGCAGGAGAAGAAACACCCCTTCCTGTTTTATATCCTTTCTTCAAAATGTTCAGTTACAGGGCCGGAGGGTTAGCTCAGTGGTTCCGGCGCCTGCCTCGCAAGCGTAAGGACCTGAGTTCGATCCCCGGTTACCACATATAATGTTGGGAGTGGTGGCTCACGCCTGTAATCCCAGCACTCGGGAGGCAGAGACGGGAGGATTGCTGAGTTCGCGGCGGCTTGCCTGGGCACCATAGTGAGCTCAGGGCCAGCCTGAACTACAAAGCAAGACCCTGTCTCCAAAAAGCAAAAAAAAAAAAAAAAAAAAAAAAGTTCAGTTACAGGCAGTTGGGACCTTGTAAACAATCC
>PVIC010027288.1:0-23959 GCA_004025085.1 Thryonomys swinderianus
TTGTGGTTACTGGAGATGGAACCAGGGATTTTGTGCTTGCTGGGCAGGTGCCGGAACCACTGAAGTAAATCTCCAGCCCACCTCTAGTTGTTTTTTTAAATTGTGGCTATTATACAGTGGTGAATATATTTGGTCATAATTGCTTTCCTCTTAGTTTGACATACAACTTGAGAATTTATTAAAGATTACCAAACCAAAATAATAATTGTGACTTCTAAGTTGTTAATAAGATCTACCTGTAGGCCAGGAATTTAGCTCAAGTGGTACTGCGTCTACCTTGAAAGCACAAGGCCTTGAGCTTGATCCCTGGTACCACACACAAAAAAACCAAACCAAACCGGATTGCCTCTCAAGATGTTATTATTTGCTATGGAGCTCCTCCTCTCCTTCAAGTTAATACAGCTGTTTTTGAGAATGCTGTTTAGACCTTTAAGCAATCTTTTATTTGTCTGTTTATGCACTGGTAATCAACCCCAGGTCCTTGTTCTTGCAAGGTAGGCATGGTGCCACTGAGCTAAATTCCCAGCCCCAGCAATTTTATTTTGTAGAAAGTACATTAGTGTTAGCCTAGAGGCAGTGTACCTGCAAATCTTGGACCTCACCTTTATGTGAAAAACATAAATGTATAAAGAAGAAAGCTGTCATCAGAAACAATTTTAGAACTAACAAGTTCTGGACAGTGTCTTTTAACTTCTGTTAATTTTAGCATAATAACTGATAATAATTACAGTGTGCTCCAATTTGTTTAAATTGTTGATTATGGTTACCAAAACAAAGATGCCCGAAAATAGTAATGTATTGGTGCTTAAAAGGTTAAGCTGTTTTCTGTAGTATAAGTCTGAGGAAACAGTGTTTTCCAGTTATTCTGAGTGAATTAACAAATAAATATTAAAAATCAGAAGTTCTGAGTTACAGATTTAATCCCTTAGGAATGTTTTCATGATAGGTCTTTGCAAGTATAGGTTTTATCCTGAGGGCAGCCTGAAGTTACTAAATCTTTGTGATGCTCTGTAATATTCAGTAGTTTAGTTACCAGCCCAGAAAAAAATATGGGATAGTATCAACCTGAGATATACTGTATAACCCTGTATTATTATTATTACCACTACTACTACACTGGGAGCAAAGCTCAGGGCCTTGTGCTTTCCTGCAGGGGCTGTGCTGCTGAGCAACATCCCCAGCGTATAACTAAGTTTAATTGAGGGAAAATTTAATGAGTTATGTCTAAAACAATTTATAAGAAAACATCTTTAAGTAATTTAAAATAGCTTTAAATGTGTGTTATAGAATAATTAGTACAAATCGCTTCTCGGCCTTTTGGCTAAGATCAAGTGTAGAATAATTAGTACTTACTAACTAGATTATAAAGAATAATGCTGCTTCACAATAATTTATCAGGTGGTTTAGTGACTTGAATAGGAGCCTTAGTCTCTGATAAACTTGGGTTCAAATTATGGTTTTTGTTGTTTTGTTTTTGTGGTACCAGGGATTGAACTTGGGCCCTTAGGCTTCCAAAGTTGGCATGGTACCAGTTGAGCTAAATCTCCAGTTCAGATTATGGTTTTGATCTTTTTAAGGTGTGTGACTTTAAGCAAGTCAGTTAAATCTGATGTATAGTGTATAAAGATCAGAGAGACCAATTCAGTTCTTAGCATGGTGTTAGCTGTTACAAGTGAAGTTTTAAAATCTGTACCAAGTAAGTAAAAATATCTTAATTTATAGCTTTTATGATTATGAAGAAAATTCCCATGAGTTGGGGACAATAATTTTTATTTTCATTTCCTTTCTCTTTCCATCCCTCCCTCCTTTTTACCTCCCCCCACCTCTCTCTACACACACACACACACAGATGATATATGTCATAGTTACTTTTCTCTCATTGCAGAGACAAAATACCTAGCGCCCAAAGTTAATGGGGGAACAGTTTCTTAAGGTCACAGTTTGAGGTTCAAGTTCATAATCAGCTTTCTCTAGGGCAGGGTGGCATGGCAGGCAGATATTGCAGAGGAAAAACAGTTGATGACAGGCAGAAGTTAGCAAAGCAAGCAAGGGGGAAGACAAATCATTTTGTCCCTTATAGTATATCCAGAATTCTGCGATTAGTGAGGGCATTGCCAAACCAATTAGTGCACTGACTTAGTAATCACTTACCCTTAATCCTAGCACTTTTTAAAATTGAATTCTTTATTGGTACATTGTATAGACAGCTCACAATCACATTCAACTTTGGAGAATTTGTACCAGGATATGACACGAGTTAATTCTCATTTTTACCCATATCCCTACCGACTCCACAACCTCCCACCCCCATATACATGTGCTTTCTTTTTCTTTTCAAATCATATAATGAAGGGAAAGGATTCTAGCACTTTTAATTTTAGCATTGCACCTTGAATCATTCATACACCCTGAGAAAGCCCCACCTATGACTGCATGAGGCTTTGAGAGGACTTCTAGACACAAGCCACAACAATATACATACATACATGGGCTTTCATTTTGTGCTGCATGCACTATAACAAGTTATCACAAACTTAAAATATAAAATCTGAGGCTAGGAATTTAGCTCAGTGCCACTACAGCTACCTTGCAAGCACAATGGTCCTCTGAGTTTTGATCCCCGGTACCCTCTCTTCACCAAAAAATCTGTTACCTCGCAGTCTCCATGTATCAGGAATTCTGGTATGAATAGATTCTGACCCCTGTACTCAGTGACCTACGGGGTTGGAGCTGTGAATTCATCAAAGACTTGATGTCTTTTAACAAGCCCACTAGTTGTTAGTAGCACATAGTCTTAGATTTTAGAGGTTTCATTTTCTTCAGGCTGTCACTTGGTAACTCTTGTACCTCCTAGCTGCTGCCCTCAGGTTCCTGCCATGTGGCCCTCTTCTTGCCTTGTCACAGTGGAGCATCTTATTCTTAGTTTGAAGAATTGGAGTGAGACTACCTCTGCAGAAACAGCTCAGTCCTTTTTTTTTTTTTTTTTGCTTTTGAGACAGGGTCTCGCTTTGTAGTTCAGGCTGGCCCTGAGCTCACTGTGGTGCCCAGGCAAGCCGCTGCGAACTAAGCAATCCTCCTGTCTCTGCCTCTCGAGTGCTGGGATGACAGGCGTGAGCCACCAAGTCTGGCATTGTGGTATGCGGTGTTGATTGTTGGTGGGCGTGTCTCCACACACCCAGCATTCTATGTGGTTACCGGGGATCGAACTCAGGTCCTTGCGCTTGCGAGGCAGGCGCCGGAACCACTGAGCTAACCCTCCGGCCCAGCTCAGTCCTTTTTTAAGAGCTTTTGCTTGGTTAAGTCAGGCCCACTCAGCTTAATCTCCTTATTTTTATTTTTGTGGTACCAGGGATCAAACTCAGGCCCTTGTGCATCCAAGGTTGGTGCAGTACCACTTGAGCTAAATCTCCAGCCCCTTTAATCTCCTTATTGATTACCTCTGAAAATCTACCACTTTGAAATATGCTTTAACCTAAAGTCATGGAAATAAAATCTCTTCATAGTCCTGCCCACATGGAAGGAAGAATTATATAGGAGATACACACCAGAGATGAGAATCCTGGGGAACATCCCTGCTTAAGCAGTAAGCCTAGCACATATACAGAGTTGGTCACAAAAATGTATGCAACACTTCAGGAAAAGAAAAGTTTGTATACATTTTTTTTTTTGAGACAGGGTCTCGCTTTTGTAGTTCAGGCTGGCTCTGAGCTCACTATGTAGCCCAGGCAAGCCTCAACTCAGCAATCCTCCTGCCTCTGCCTCCGGAGTGCTGGGATTACAGGCGTGAGCCACCACACCCAGCACTGTGGAATTGGTGCTGATTGCTGGTTGATTGCTGGTGGGTGTGAGTCACCAGGCCCAGAATTGTATGTGGTTACCGGGATCGAACTCAGGACCTTGCGCTTGTGAGGCAGGCACCGGAACCACTGAGCTAAATCTTCAGCCCTTGTATAAATATTTTAACACTAAATTGATTGAGACATGAGATTAATACAAGTAACTTTTGGCATATACATTTACAACAAGTGCTGAGAGAGGTGGGCATTATCTTTCACATAGTTGTTAGTGCAGCAGACTGGTGCTTGGGCTCCCTTGGCCAGTGCAATTGCTGATATGCAATGTCAGTTTCTCCTCCAAGAGCCGGCAGTGTTGTGGGTCTTCTGTGATAGACGACATCCTCTAGGGGTCCCTCTCTTGTACAAGGATAACACTGTTGAAAACGTATTATTTTTCTTTTACTAAAGTATGTATAATACACTTTTTGTATGTATCTGCACACATATGCAAATAAAATATAATTTTATCTTATAGTGGAGAAGAGTAGCCTGGTTTTTAATGCACATTTATGGTTTTGTCCCACACATTCACTGCAGGATTTGAATAAAGCTTTCTTCCCCTGTATTGTTTGTCTTCCCTTTGTATAAATAAATTGAGCTTCTGACCAAAGAAAGCTATTATGAGAAGAGAATACACTTAGAAATTATTAACTTATAGCCACAGGAGCCAGAGTGGCCAGGTTTTTATTGAGAAGACATCTGACCCCTTGAGATGTTTCCCCAAGCAGCTGTTTGTACTAGGGGTGTGTAAGACTCTAGTATGGGGCCGGAGATTTAGCTCAGTTGTTCCAGCAACTGCCTCACAAGCACAAGGTCCTGAGTTTGATCCCGGTAACCACATACAACAATGCTGGGCATGGTGACTCACGCCCACCAGCCATCAATGCCACATACCACAGTGCTGGGCGGGCTGGCTCACGCCTGTAATTCCAGCACTCGGGAGGCAGAGACAGGCAGATTGCTGAGTTCGAGGCTTGCCTGGGCTACATGGTGAGCTCGGGGCTAGCTGGAACTACAAAGTGAAACCCTGTCTCAAAAAAAAAAAAGACTCTAGTATGATTATTGAAGGTAAAAGCCCTTATTAAAATTGATACCAAAAGTTATTGGGCAAATTAAAAGCATGAGAGAATTGCAGAAAGATTATTAAACCTACATAAAAGAGGAGACATTTCTAGAGAACTGCTATAAAGTGATTAAATGCATTCCTTAGACTGAGAGATCAGGAATGTGAAATAGCCTCTGTCTGTGAAACCTCACTCTTGCCCTTAGATCAACTCAGGGCTCCTTCCTGTGTGCTAATTTTTGTCCATGTTGTAACATTTAAATATTATGCTTCATATATAAATGGAATTGAACACAACACTATATTAGTGCTAGGTAGATGTTCTAGTGCTGCTACATGCTCAGGCTTATTTGGAGACAGGGTCTGACCAGTCTGGTCTCTTAACTCACAATCTTTTTTCCATCTGTCTTTTTTTTTTTCCTTTTGAGGCAGGGTCTTGCTTTGTAGTTCAGGTTGGCTCTGAGCTCACTATGTAGCCCAGGCAAGCCTCGAACTCAGCAATCCTCCTGTCTCTGACTCCCAAGTGCTGGGATTACAGGGGTGAGCCATCACACCCAGCACTGTGGTATGTGGTATTGATTGCTGGTGGACGTGAGTCTCCTTGCCCAGCATTGTATGTGGTTACCGGGGATCAAACTCAGGACCTTGCACTTGTGAGGCAGGCTCTGGAACCACTGAGCTAACCCTCCGGCCCTCCATCTGTCTTTTGAATAGCTGGGATTTTAGCCATTTGACACTATGCCTGGCTTTAGTTTTGTTTGTGTTTTTTTTGTTGTTGTTTTTTTAGAATATGCTTGATGAAAGTGGAATCTGTGGTTTGTTTATTTATTTATTTATTTATTGAGACAGGGCTCTCTTTGTAGTTCAGACTGGCTCTCTGCTCACTATATAGCCCAGACCAGCCTTGAACTCAGTGACCCTCCTGCCTCTGCCTCCTGAGTACTGAGATTACAGGCATGAGCCACCACTTCCAACATTGTGGTATGTGGTACTGATTGCTGGTGGGCGTGAGTCACCACATCTGGTATTGTATGTGTTTACTGGGGATCGAACCAGGGACCTTGCCTTTGCTAGGCAGGCACTGGAACCACTGAGCTAAATCTCTGGCCCCAGTGTTTTATCTTTATATCTTATTTCCTTACATAACTCTTGGTTTATGGGAGGCAATGAGTAAATATTCCTTGATTCAATGACATGTGTTACTTCATAATGGCAAAAGATATTAGCACATTCATGTTTGTTGTACGAAGAAAAATTTAGCTTACATCCAAAACATTTTGTGTAAAAAAACTAAAATATTCTCAAGTTCTATCTGCAAATGTTTTGCTGTAATTCCAAGGGAAATCTTTGGGAGTAATTGTATTCTCACCAGGGGCATAGTTAGATGTTTGACTGGTGGCTGACCAGAAGTTGTTACAAAGGGACATAAGGATTTTTATGGTAAGGATATTAATCATTTAGGCATGATAGCACATTCCTGTGATCCTAGCACTGGAGTCTGAGGCAGGAGGATCACAAGCTTGAACCCAGCCTGGTGAGACACTCTTAAAATTCTCAAAAGGGATAGGAAGATAGTATAGGTTCTAGGTTTAGTTCTTAGGATGGTGGATGGATGGATGGATGGATGGATGGACAGACGGATGGATGGATAGATGGACGGACGGATAGTTGGACAGACAGCACTACCTTTTTCTCTGACTTCTTTTTGACCATCTAACTATATTGGACATTTTAGATTACTGATTATACCATTCTCATCAGTTACCCATCCATAGAACCTAATGCTGCCTATTATTATTAAAGTACCAATATCGCCCATTGATTTACTTTTGTTTCCTTTTTTGGGTAATAACATATGCTTGTCCTTCCTTCCTTCCTTCCTTCTTTCCTTCCTTCCTTCCCTCCCTCCCCCCCCCCTCTTAGTGTAGTGAAATGGGATATGCATGATTTGTTTTGTTTTGTACTGGGGATAGGACCCAGGGCCTTGCTACTACTCCTTTTGTTCTTTTGAGATAGGCTCTTTAAATTGTCTGAGCTTGTCTTTAATTTGTTATCCTCCTGCCTCAGCTTCCCACACAGCAGGAATTATAGACATATGCCACCAGGCCCAAATATGTGAGTTGTTTCTTTTTTTAGATAGGGTCTCGCTTTGTAGTTCAGGCTGGCCCTGAGCTCACTATGTAGCCCAGGCAAGACTTGAGCTCAGCAGTCCTCCTGCCTCTGCTTCCTGAGTGCTGGAATTATAGGCGTTAACTACCACACCCAGCACTGTAGTATGTGGTACTGATTGCTGGTGGGTGTGAATCACCATGCCCAGCATTGTATGTGGTTACTGGTATTGAACCCAGGACCCTGCACTTGCGAGGCAGGCACCAGAACCACTGAGCTAAATCTCTGGCCCAATGTGAGTTGTTTTTGAAATACTGAATTAAGTATTTTTACTTATGAGCTTAAAGGGATTAAGATACAATCAAGTAAGACATTTAAAGATATAGTCATTTACTTTTGAGTTTAATATTTTGTCCTTTATTTTTTAGCTCACTAGTTTTATATTGACTAAAGATATCTACCAATAAACAAATATGAGGTTGCTATATGCCATGTGATGTGCATTCGTGCTAGTTATACAAGTTTTACCAAAAATAGTGTTATATTTCTTACCTTCCTTTGCCTGACCATTTGTAAGGTTAACTAAAAGTAGAATAAGAAAAAATTAATTTTACTTCAGTCAAACACTCATTCTGTTCTTACAATATGTGATTTTTACCTCAGGTCTGTTTGATATAAAGTCTGACTTTAGATTTAAGAATTAACACCCAATAGAGGAAGTATCAATAGGTATTTGGGAAAAAGAAGGACTTGATATTCTTGAGCTGTACCATTTCACCTCAAAAAGTTTTTGTAAGAAAGACCTATTGAAGAGACAACCTTTGCCATCCTTATGTTTTGATGCTTACAGTTAATTTTTATTATCTTTCAGTCTCTGCTATCAGAATCATCAAAAGCTAGAAAATCCAGACTGTCCTTCATAGGCATGATTTCCATATTGGTGCGGCTAGCCATGAACTATCCTTTTCTTCTCCCTCTTTTTCCCAGATATCTCCCGGGGCCAATTCAGCACCTCTACCTGGCCATCCTAACAAGGTGATTTGTGAAAGGGTGAGACTTCAGAGCCTGTTCCCTCTCCTCCCAAGTGATCAGAACACTACCGTTCAAGAGGATGCTCACTTCAAAGCTTTCTTCCAGGTTCTTATATATTTACCCTTTCCCTACACAGGGCTAAACATCCCAGATACATTCTAGGTTGTTTCAGGCTTGAAACAGAATTCTTGGTATCTTCTTCTTGTTTTCTATTGCATGTGGAAATAAGTATTCATCTTAGAGGACATCCTCAGCATAACTTTCAGCCAGCTTTTCTGAAGAATGTTTGTCTTCTCTTGAGCTATTGTTAATTATTTGACCACTTAATATTTAATTCTTGTTTTTCTGTCCTTTTTTTGTCTTAGTTACTTGTCCAAATGAAGTAGGTCTGTTAGAAAGGTAGGAGATACAGAATATATGAAGTATATATAAGTGTTTTTGTTTTTCAGTTCTTTTTTTTTTTTTTTGAGACAGGGTCTCACTTTGTAGTTCAGGCTGGCCCTGAGCTCACTATGTAGCCCAGGCAAGCCTCAAACTCAGCAATCCTCCTGTCTCTGCCTCCCGAGTGCTGGGATGACAGGTATGAGCCACCACGCCCGGCACTGTGGTATGTGGTGCTGATTGCTGGTTGATTGTTGGTGGGTGTGAGCCACCACGCCCAGCATTGTATGTGGTTACTGGGATTGAACTCAGGACCTTGCGCTTGCGCTTGCGAAGCATGTGCGGGAACCACTGAGCTAAATCTCCGGCCCCTTTGGGGTTTTTTTTTTGAGCCGGTCTCACTTTGTAGTTCAGGCTGGCCCTGAGCTCACTGTGTAGCCCAGGCAAGCCTCAAACTCAGCAGTCCTCCTGCCTCTGTCTCCCAGGTGCTCAGATTACAGGTGTGAGGCACCATACCTGGTATTATGGTGTGTGATACTGATTGCTGGTGGGCATGAGTCACCATACCCAATATTATTGTTGTACGTGGTTACTGGGGATCAAACTCAGGACCTTGCGCTTGCTAGGCAGGCACTGGAACCGTTGAGCTAAATCTCTGGCCCATTTGAGATATTTTTTTAAAAGCCATTGTTACTTGCTTATGCCCAGTGATTTGAAAAATATATATATATATGAGATTAGAACAAGAAAACATATAAATAGATTAAATTTGTCATTAGGTCGTTAATAAGATTATTATGATTTACTCAAATCAATGGATGCTAGACTTTTAATCTATACTTTGAGAGAAACATGTTTTTAATAAAATTAGTATTATTACCACAAAAGAAAACAAACTACAGAATTGCTTTTGCAAGTGAGTTTTGTGGGCTGAGGCATGTTTTTTTATATATACATACCTAAGATGATAATATAGTTGATAACCAAGTCTGAGCAGCTCATTTTCTCTTTGTGTAAGGCTGACAGGTGGGGTTCAGGAACTAATTTGAAAGAGAAATGCCTGTGACACATGAAATTTGGCATGTGAAATACCCCCTTATTTCTAGGGATAGCTATGTAAGTAATCCACAGCCCTTCAATCTGATACTCCTTGTTGGAATTTGTCCTTGGTTTTGTGTTTGCATATTTTTTTAAACTCTCATAATAAATACTCATCTACTTCTAGATGAGCAAATAGCTTTAAAAAGCTTATTGAGATTCCCAGTTGCATCTAGTTATTGGTAGAGCAGACTTAAATCCAGCTTTAACTCTATGTTGTACTGTTATACTACCTTTAGATATCAACACTTACTTAAATACAGTGCCGAATATGTTGAGGCATAGTTATCTTTATTGAATTGAATGGTATGTTGACTATCGTTTTGATTATAGCATCATCTACAGTAGTTTGGTATTTAGTATATGTGCTGCCGAAGCGAGCAAGTAGTTTGGTATTTAGCAGAGGGATTTAGCTAAGGAAGAAATTAACTTTATCCTTACTCTTGCCAACAATGAAGTCATTTTACCTTTTCTTTTGTTTTTTGAGAAAGGGTCTTGCTTTGTAGTTCAGGCTGGCCCTGAGCTCACTATGTAGCCCAGACAAGCCTGGAACTCAGCAGTCCTCCTGTCTCTGCCTCCTGAGTGCTGGGATGACAGGCGTGAGCCACCATGCCTGGCACTGTGGTATGTGGTGCTGATTGCTGGTTGATTGTTGGTGGGCGCGAGTCACCACGCCCAGCATTTTATGTGGTTACCGGGACCAAACTCTGGACCTTGTGCTTGCGAGGCAGGCGCTGGAACCACTGAGCTAAATCTCCGGCCCCATTTTACCTTTTCTATGTTCTCCATATTTTCTTTCCATTCAGGTATTGAGGCAACTTGAACTTGAAACAGTAGCTGCCAAATTCAGTAAATTTAAACCCAGATTTTGTAAATAAAACAGTAGAGTTAGAGCCAACTATGTTTGGATTGTTTATTTGCTTGTTTTCTTGAGCTTTTTGGTGCTGCAGTTGAACCCAGAGCCTCACACATGCTATCACCAATCTTACACCCTCAATCCCCCTCTCATCTGCTGAAAAGTGAAAAGTATACAACTGTTAAATTTTTATTTATAGTGCTAATTTAACAGATCATTTCTTTTTAACCTGTGAAAAAGTTCTAGAGGTACTTTCCTATTAAGAATGACCAGAGGTTTTCTTTTCTTAATTACTGCCCTACTACTTGTTTGTGAAAGTAGATCTTTCTCACCGTCTTTTGAAATAGTGGTAGCTCAATGAATTCTGATACCAAAACTATCATTTGTTAGCTCTGTCTGTGCTTCTCATCCATAAAACCTTGGAATTACCATGAAAGGGTAACTTTCCTGGCCATTTGCTATCCCCATTGTGTTACTCCTTTAATGTTATGTGCTTTCTTATTGGCTGTATTCCAGGTACCTTCCTCCGAATTTTGTCCTTTTCCTTTCCTTTAGAATAGTAAGACTTCTTAAAACACCTGCCTAACTCTTTCATTTTTTTCTCTACTTAAAGCTTCATGTTTAGTTCCTTATCTTAGGTAACAACTCCTCTTTCTTCTGAGAGTATCACTTCCACTGTATCCTCTATAGGTAAAGAAATTACTGATTGATTCATTCATTGATTTTTGCCTCTCTGCTGCAATCATGACTTTAGATATATGGGTTGTGGATACAGCTATTATAAAGGAGAAAGACTTGATCTTTTCCTGCCTCCTTACTGTTCTGACCACTAGTGTTCTTACTGAGCAAAAGCTCATCCTAGTTTGAGCTTTTTTAAAAATTATGGCCGGGCATGGTGGCTCACGCCTGTAATCCCAGCACTCGGGAGACAGAGACAGGAGGATTGCTGAGTTCGAAACTTGCCTGGGCTACATAGTGAGCTCAGAGCTAGCCTGAACTACAAAGCGAGACCCTGTCTCAAAAAAAAAAAAAATTATTATTCATCTATCCTTGTCCGTTAAAATTTTTTTATATTTTGTTTCTCTTTTGCTTGTTTTATAGTATTCCTAGATTCCTAGGGTTGTTTTTTTGTTTTTGTTTTTTATTTTTGAGACAGGATCTTGCTTTGTAGTTCAGGCTGGCCCTGAGCTCTCTATATAGCCCATGGAAGCCTTGAACTCAGCAGTCCCCGTCTCTGCCTCCTGATTACTGGGATTATAGGCATGAGCCACCATTGCCTGGTATTGTTGTATGTGGTACTGATTGCTGGTAGGCGTGAGTCACCACGCCCAGTATTGTTGTATGTAGTTACTGGGGTTTGAACCAGGGACCTTGTGCTTGCGAGGCAGGTGCTAGAACCACTGAGCTAAATTTCTGGCCCTTTTAGTTCATATTTTAATGATTCTGTACAGGTGATGGTTTTGTATATTAAATGCTCTCAGAAGTATAGGAACAAGCACATATGCATTTCTGTGAAAAAATTTAAAATTAGAATCTTATGTGCCCACTGCAATATGGTTTTTGTTTTTGTGGCACCAGGGTTTGAACTCAGGACCTTGTACTTGCCAGGCAGGCGTGATACCACTGAGGTACATCCCTAGTCCTACAATGTTTTTTAAATTCTTAAATTAAAACCTAATCAGCATAGAGTAAGGTCAGCCACTAGTGCGTTTTGACAAACACATACAGATATGGAACCAATTCAATGATCATAATATAATATATTTAAATATAATATGCCTTCATAAGGTAATTAAATAGATTGTAGTGAACTTTGAATTTCATGTCTGGTTCAACTATTGATTTCAGAGATGTTTGTGGTATCTTAATGATTACTTATGTGATAGTCTATACTTTATAAACTTGCTAAAGTTAAATGATTAAAAAGTTTTGAAAATTTATCTAGAGAAAAACATTTGGTTCCTCAAAGACAAGAGTGTTGTAAAAATACAAATGTGTAGGCTTAATAAATATACTTGCTAAAAATGGCAGCAACTTTTTTTTTTTCTTCTGAGACAGGGTCTCCCTTTGTAGTTCAGGCTGGTCCTGAACTCGTTATGTATCCCAAGCAAGCCTCGAACTCACAGCAGTCCTCCTGCCTCTGCCTCCTGAGTGCTGGGATTAACAGGCATGAGCCACCACACCTGGCATTGTGGTGTGTGGTACTGATTGTTGGTGGGTGTGGTGCCCGGCATTGTGGTATGTCGTTACCAGGGATTGAACTCAAGACCTTTCACTTTGCCAGATGCCAGAACCACTGAGTTAAATCCGTGGTCCAGCAAAATTTTTTTAAAACTGTATGGTTATCCTTAAATTTATAAAAAAGATTTTGGAAGAAGTTAGGGGAAATTCATTCCTAAAAATTGTAAGGGGAGGTACACCATAAACAACACCAAATTATTTTGTAAATAACAGTTCTTTGTCAGTAACATCCAGATTGGTGATTCCAGTGGATAGTTTTCAGCCCTCATCTTACATAACTAATCATTTGGATCCTTGAGACTCTCACTGGCTTTATTCACACACTATTCTAGCCTTCTCTATCATCTACCCAGTATTAATTGTTGGGTTTCCTCAGTTCAGTAGTAAGACATCTTCTCATTATGCTGTATTGGGCTGCATCACTGTATTTTGATCTGCAGTGGATAGGCTGCATATGTAAGTAACACTGATGAAACTGATACTTTAAGATTTAAGAATGTAATAGATGGAAATTTCTGTGGCCTAGTGACAACTGTCTTATGTAATAGCACAGTATATTACTCACATTTGTGGTAATGCTGATGTCAACTGTACTGCCAAATATATGTCATATTATGTATGGTACATAATACTTGATAAAGCACTTTGTTATTGGTTTATTCATTTACTTTACATACTAATTATTCTAGACTGTGTTCTTTCTTCTTATAAAAAACAAAGTTCAGGAGCTGGAGACTTAGCTTAGTGGTTCCAGTGCCTGCCTAGAAAGGTCCCCAGTTCAGTAGCTTGAAACTGCATACAACAATACCGGGCATGGTGACTGACACTGACCAGTGATCAGTACCATATACCACGGTGCCTGGCATGGTGGCTCACACCTGTAATCCTAGCACTCGGGAGGCAGAGGCAGGAGGATTGCTGAGTTCAGGCTTGCCTGGGCCACATAGTGAGCTCAGGGCCAGCCTGAACTACAAAAAAAAAGACCCTGTCTCAAAAAAAAAGACCAAGTTCTCTGGACCTTCAAGTTACTACCAGCCTAACATACAAATAGATTGGGCTATAATCATAATTTTAGTTTTAACTTAAAACTAGAGTCTTGAGTTACACCCCAGATGTTGGCCGCCTGTACTTCCCCGTTGGTCTCAAGAGATTGAACCCTTAAAAGGTTCTGGAAGGACTTTACAACATCCTTTCCTATGTGGGGTTAATTGAGAAACCCTGGGGCAATGTCTTTCTAAGCACACTGAGATCTGCTTGGAAGAAAATGTCTAAAATTATATAGGAAAGGAACTTGAAAGGCTGCGTAGAAGAGCCTGACCAACTTGGTCTAAAATTATATGGGAAAGAAACTTGGAAGGCTGTGTAGAGGAACCTGACCAACTTGGTCTAAAATTATATAGGAAAGAAATTTGGAAGGCTGTGTAGAGGAGCCTGACCAACTTAAGTTAAAATCATGAGTAAATTGAGATGTACACCTTGTTAACACGTATATCTTGTGTTTACTGCATCTCTTGACTGCCTCAGGAGGCTACATTGACCTATATAACTAGGACGATACATATTCCCATCCTTATTTGCTTTGGTTTTGTTTTGAGACAGGGTCTCCCTTTGCAGTTCAGGCTCAGCCTGAACTCTCTGTGCAACTCAGGCTATCCTCAAACTACTGGCATTCCTCCTGCCTCTGCTTTCCTAGTGCTGGGATTATAGGCGTGAGCCACCACTTGGCTCTCATCGTTATTTGGTGCATGATACAGGCCCATTAATCTGTAAACTTTTTATATGCCCCAAACTCCCCAAATTTATATTTCTAACATTTCACCTTTAGTTGCTTACAGATTACATCTGTGTGGGTGTCTCAAAGAATGTCTTGATTTCAAGTTGTCAGTATCTTTTTCTTACTGATTTCATATTTGCACTTCATTTTTTTTTTTTTTTTTTTTTTTGAGACAGGGTCTCGCAGGCCCTGGGCTCACTGTGTAGCCCAGGGAAGTCTTGAACTCAGCAATCCTCCTGTCTCTGCCTCCCAAGTGCTGGGATTACAGGTGTGAGCCACCACACCCGGCATTGTGGTATGTGGTATTAATTGCTGGTTGGCGTGAGTCACCACGCCCAGCATTGTATGTGGTTATAGGGATCAACTCAGGACCTTGCGCTTGCAAGACCACTGAGCTAAATCTCTGGCCCTACACTTCATAATTTTAATATTATTTGTTGATCTGTTTACATCTTGAAATATAGGGACATGATAAATAGAATTTAGTACAGTACTCTGATGGAACTAAACAGTGATTGAAAACAGTACAGTTATTGGGAAATGGTGATACATGCCTGTAATCTAGTTATTTGAGAGGTTGAAACACAAGGAATACAAGTTCATACCTAGCATGACAACCTAGTAAGATTTTATCTTAAAACGAAAAGGTCTGGGGATATAGCTCAGGGATCCTTGGGTTCAGTCCTCAGTGCTGAAAAAAGGAAAGGAAGAGGGAGAAAGAAGGTGTTCAATTGTAAGCTGGGCGTGGTGGCTCACGCCTGTCATCCCAGCACTCGGGAGGCAGAGGCAGAAGGATTGCTGAGTTCGAGGCTTGCCTGGGCTACATAGTGAGCTCAGGTCCAGCCTGAACTACAAAGTGAGACCCTGTCTCAAAAAAAAAAAAAAGAAAGTCAATTGTAGCATCAAGTTAAATTTTGTGAACCCATGATGGATAGTCAAATTAGGGAGCTGGGCTTGATAGTGGACACCTTTGTATAGTTAAACACTGTCTCTAAAAATTTTAAAATTAGGGGAAAATTGGGCTGGAGGGTTAGCTCAGTGGTTCCGGCGCCTGCCTCGCAAGCGTAAGGACCTGATTTCAATCCCCAGTAACCACATATAATGCTGGGCGTGGAGACACGCCCACCAGCAATCAACACTGCATACCACAATGCCGGACGTGGTGGCTCACGCCTGTGATCCCAGCACCCGGAAGGCAGAGACAGGAGGATTACTGAGTTCGCGGCGGCTTGGGTGGGCACCATAGTGAGCTCAGGGCCAGCCTGAACTACTCCGCCAGACCCTGTCTCAAAAAGCAAAAAAAAAAAAAAAAAAAGGGGGGGGGAGGAAATTTAGAACATAACTAATCTGTTCTGGTTTAAAAAAAACTACACATACAGACTTCATTGTAGTATTGTGTTCTACTGGACTAGTAGTTATAGCCGGTGACACAATTATTTTCACACAGTATTAGATCCTGTTCATTATAATGAAATGCAGTATTATATACCATTACAGTTTCTCTCTAAGCACTCACTGCACATAAACATTTCTTTGAGCTTTAGGGCCAGGGATTTAGCTTTCATCTGAGTTACCAAAGAAACAAACTTGGGAGTGGGCCGGAGGGTTAGTTCAGTGTTTCCGGCGCCTGCCTCACAAGCGCAAGGTCCTGAGTTCGATCCCCGGTAACCACATATAAAGCTGGGCATGGAGACACGCCCACCAACAATCAATGCTGCATACCACAATGCCAGATGTGGTGGCTCACGTCTGTAATCCCAGCACTCTGGGAGGCAGAGACAGGAGGACTGCTAAATTCGCAGCGGCTTGCATGGGCACCATAGTGAGCTCAGGGCCAGCCTGAACTACAAAGCAAGACCCTGTCTCAAAAAGCAAAAAAAAAAAAAAACTTGGGAGTAAAGCCAGCATTCCTTTATTTCTGGGCCATGCAGAAGTGTAAGAAGCAGTGGTCGAGGCATTAGGATTATCCCTGCAAATTCAACTTTGTATTCACTGTCAAGAGTGCTGATGATAATTTAGTTCTTGGATGAGTTAATTTTTAAGCTTTAGGTTATAGAGCCACCATAGATACTGACAGTTTGGTCCTTCAACATGATGAGAATTGTAAACCTGCATTTGCATTCTCATGATAGAAATCTTTCCTCAAGTATAAGTACAAACTTCCTTGTTGACTCTACCATTGAGATTAGTTTTTCTAGTCTTCCTTTTATTGTGATAGCACCACTTTGGGCATCTCAACTTTGTGCAAGGGTTTCAGTGACGTCTTATCTTTCATCTTTCATCTTTGAGAACTTCTAAAAAATAAATCTGAACCAGACTTGATGGTACATGCATGTAATTTCAGGACTCTGGGGGACTGAGACAGGAGGATTGCAGGTTTGAACCTAACTAGATTCCTTTGGAAGACTCTTAGTGCATAGATCCTGGGTTCAGTCCCCAGTACCACAGAGAGATAGACGGAGACAAAGAAGGAGACCAACCTGGTTTTCAGTTTTTCTTCTCATTTCTGAGTCCTTGGTGATGATTTTTAATTTCTGAGTTTAGTATATTGTACTTAGGCCATTATTTTTAGAGCTTTATACAATGATTTTCAAGTAGAGTTTGATTTTTGTCACCAAATAAGTTTTTAGAGACAATTTTATCATATCAAAGTTTACAGTACTTAATACTCTTATTTTGTAATTACAACTCTGATCTTTCTTGCCTTGTTCTAAATTTAATTACTGAAAACCAGTAAACATTCTTCATAGCATAATAAATATCTGGCCAGTTGTGGTGGCTCACACCTGTAATCCCAGCACTCAGACTGCAGAGGTAGGAGGATTGCTGAGTTCTAGGTTTGCCTGGGCTACATAGTGAGCACAGGGCCAGCCTGAACTACAATGTGAAACCTTGTCTCCAAAAAAAAAGAAAGGAAGGAAAAGAGAGAGAGGAGAAAAGAAAAATAAAGAAAGATCTGTATGCTATGCATTGCAGAACCAGGAGCATGTAGTCTTAAGACTGCCCATTCTGGTCAAAGAAGGTTTTATAAAGTTAAATGGGTTTGCTTTATGTTTTGATTTTCCTCGATTGTGATCACCTTTTATATTTTTAATGACTAAAGAGCTGTGCACTTAAATTGTACTCAAATTTCCAAAGTTGACAGTCATGCTATTTTTATCTACTTTATTTAGGTAATTTTTCTGACTTCTAATTTGGAATGCAACACCATTCCTCAGCTAATTTTCATTGCAGTTTTGGTTTACTTTTACTTCTGTTGGAACATACATATCTCTTTCAAATAGTGTAGGAACGAAGTGTGCAAGCATACATATAAAATCAATTAAAGGTAGGGTGTAATGAAGTATGCCTGTGATGCCAGCAGTCAGGAGGCAGAGATAGGAGAGTCATAAGTTTAAGACCAGCCTGTGCTGCATACTAAGTTCAAGGCAGCGTGAACAATACAGCAAGATGTTGTCTCAAAATACCTAAATAAATAAATAAAAGTAATTGAATAAAGATTTCTGAATTGTGAAAATCTGTGAGACTTACACATCTGGTAGGGTTTGTTTTTACCTCATATTAGATTGAGTTTAATTCAGTATAAAATTTTAATCATTTTATTTTTCCTTCTTTTATATCCTTTGTTTCCATGGAAAGTCTGGTGCTAAGCTTATTTCTTTGTAGGTTATTTTTCTGCTGTTTCTGGAAACTGAGGACTTTTTTGGAGTTCTCACAGTGTACTAAAATTGACGAGGGATGTAATGAAACCACCTGCATATAGCAGATGACTTTTTTAGTTTTTGTAACTCTGAGTAAAAGAGAACACTAGAATGCTAATGAATAGCTTACTTCCCTTCACATCTTAACCTTTTTCACCCAATTGAAACCATCGCAGCACTAAAGGGAGCATCGTTGTAAATCTTTATAGCTTACGTGCTTTGTCAATTTACTTGACTTTAAACGTGCTTCATGTTCCTGTAGCATCTGCCCCCATTCTACTCATGAATTTTTAGAACTGGAAATTCCATATTATAATTTATGTCAGGCCTTGCAGTATAGTATGATGGACCTTTGGCTTACAAACTCATTCATTTCTAAGAGCTGGTTGTAACTCAAATTAGTTGTAAGTCAATAAAGTTGAGATCTCGGTGTTTTTACCTGGGCATGGTTATAGATAACAAAAGACAGAATTAGGTTCATTAACCTAATTAGCCTGGGTTGTTTGTATATCAAGCCAGTCAATAACTTGAGTGTCCACTGTATCTTAAGTGTAGGTCAGCAGTGAAAGCTAATGATCATGATTGGTAAGTTACCTTTTCTACTTTAATGACTCAGTGTTAGTCAAATCTTTTGCTGAGGCAGCCTACTTCTGGTGCTCATGTATAGTTTGTTTATGAGTTTGTCCTGTCTTTACATTGTGGTTTTTTAAAAAAATCATAATATCTAAATTTTAATGGTTATTTATCTTTCTCTTTAATTCTGGGATTACCAGACCATAACTAATTTTCATACTAAAGGGGTAAAAATAGAATTATTAAGTATCATTAAAAGGACATAATTAGTGTGGTGACAGGGAGAAATATAAAAAGCATGCTTTCATATGTAGCTTTGAAACTTTTCTATTTTAATTGTAACAATTGAATTATAGTATTTCTTAAATATAAAAAGAAAAGAACATGGTTTTTGAAATGAACAAATGTAACCATACAGGAGTTTATTTCTTTTTTGAGGCACTGGGATTGAACTCAAGCCTTAATATTGAGCTACATCCCTAGTCTTTTTAAAGATTTTTTCTATTTTGAACCAGGGTCTCACTAAGTCATGCTCAAAATTGCATGAATTCAAGAAATTTCCCCTTTCCTTTTCCATTGGTGGTTGTTGTGGTGGTACTAGAGATGGAACCCAAGACCTTCATATCATGTTGTTTGCTTAGCACCACCTCCCTTTATACATTTGGCGGGGGCAGGGATTTAGCTCAGTAGTTCCAGCGCCTGCTTAGCAAGCGCAAGGTCCCTGTTTTGATCGCCGGTTACCACACACACAACAATACTGGCCATGGTGACTCACACCCATCCACAATCAGTACACATACCACAATGCTGGGCATGGTGGCTCATGCCTGTAATCCCAGCCCTCGGGAGGCAGAGGCAGGAGGATTGCTGTGAGTTTGAGGCTTGCCTGGGCTACATAGTGAGCTCAGGGCTAGCCTGAATTACAAAACGAGACCCTGATTTTTTTTTTTTTAAGTGTCAAAAGTTTATTCAAGAAAACAGGGCTGGGGCTTTAGCTCTGGTTTCAGCTTCCTCTCAAGCGCAAGGTCCTGAGTTCAATCCCTGGTAACCACATACCACAATGCTAAGTTTGGTGACTCACCTTGGGAGGCAGAGGCAGGAGAATTGTTGTGAGTTTGAAGCTTACCTGGGCTACTGAGTTTGAGGTCAGCCTGAACTACAAAGCGGAGACCCTGTCTTAAAAAAAAAAGAAAAAAGGAGTTGGGGAGAAACTGATTGCAAAGTTGGCATGGGCTGAGTGAAAAAGGAAAAAAGCAAGATAAGAGAGCACTGCAGAAAGCAGAGCAGGATATCATAAGAGAAACCATGCTAACCATGTTCTTGAGGTGCCTCTTCTTTAGAGATAGGATCTAAGTCACTGAACTCCCCAGGCAGGATTTAAACTTGTGGTCCTCCTACCTGAGCCTCCCAAAGTACTAAGGTTATCCCACCATACCTGGCTATATGGTTATCTCTTACAAATTTAATACTATGGTAGGTAGCACCATATATTCTTTTGCTAAAATTGTGATACTATTTTTGTGTTAATAGCAATCTAAATTAGTCAATCAAAAATACTCTGGTGCCCAAATAATTAAATTTTAGAAGAGTAGGTTAGGAATAGAAGAGGCCTATTAAAAAACATATTCCTATCAGGTTTTTAGCTGGATTTGCCATTTTGACAGTTTCAGTGAGATTCATTTGAGTGGGGAATCCTGGAGATTTATTAATGTGATTAGATGATCATATCAGTTTTATAGCTAGTAAAACCATATCCTTGAAAACCTGACAATACTCCCAATATGCCTTGACATTCTAATTAGGGACTGATGAACTAGATCTTTTGAAACATTTCTGTTTTGTTATATAAATCTTATTTTAGCCATTTAAGCATCATTAAAGGAATATAAGTTTAATAGCCTAAACAAGAATAAGGTGGGAGGGAAGTGTGATTTAGAATCAAGTTGAGTGCCTATTGAGGAGGACATCTTCCTTCCAAACTGAACTCTTGACTGACCATGAATCCATGAAAGACTGATAACTGGATGGCAGCATAATGGAATTTCTCAGGTGAATTAGTTTTGTGTTCATTTTTTCCAATACAGTGAAAAGGTTTAATTTCAGAGGTTTTAGTTCATGGTTGGTTGGTCTTGTTGCTTTTGGGCCTGTGGTGGGATAGCACATTATGGCCAGTAGCATTGGTAGGATGAAGATGCTTATCTCATAACCAATTAGGATTTTAAAGAGGTCAAATGTTATGTGAAAGCTTATTGTACCATTGTATAAGTTATATGATGTTTCCTGATACTTCATGATGATTTTTTTTTTTTTTTTTGAGACAGAGTCTTGCTTTGTAGTTCAGGCTAGCCGTGAGCTCACTATGTAGCCAGGGCAAGCCTCAAACTCAGCAATCCTCCTGTCTCTGCCTCCCAAGTGCTGGGATTATAGGTGTGAGCCACCACGCCCGGCACTGTGGTATGTGGTATTGATTGCTGGTGGGCGTGAGTCTCCACACCCAGCATTGTATGTGGTTACCGGGAATTGAACTCAGGACTTTGCGCTTGGGGCGGGGGCAGGCGCCTGAACAACTGAGCTAAATCTCCAGCCCCCTCATGATTTTTTTTAAAGCAGCTCCCTTTTAATTTGTTAATGCTTACTGTGCCTCTCCCTTCTCTTTATGCTACCCCAGTATTTTTTAAATGTTTTTAATTTGGATTGATAATGCATGTCATAATGTCCTTTACAATTTTAGGGTAAATTTAAGCACTTTTGTGCATATATAGTAATATGAAATCCTTAAAAGATCTTACTCAGTTGATGGATTTTGTTGTGTTGGCAGAGTGAAGATAGTCCAAGTCCTAAGAGACAGCGCCTCTCTCATTCAGTCTTTGATTATACATCAGCCTCACCAGCTCCCTCACCACCAATGCGACCATGGGAGATGACATCAAATAGGCAGCCCCCTTCAGTTCGACCAAGCCAGCATCACTTCTCAGGGGAACGATGCAACACACCTGCCCGCAACAGAAGAAGGTTAGTTGATTATAGTACTTCCTATAAATTTTCTTCCACTGGTAGATTTATATTTTTTAACATTAGAAATGTAGGCATTTTATAAACATATCAATAGATGTACATTCACATAAAAAATATGACAAGTTTTTTACAGTAGGTTTTAATGGCTTGTTTAACCTATAATGAAGAAATAAAGAAATTGAAACAGGCTAAAGAGATTTTCCTGCTTTATGGTTAAGACATTGTGGACTAGTTTATAGTGCTGATTAATGAAAATGCATTCTGTAATTCATAATTGTAAAGAAGTATGGAGATGTTAGAAATGAGCTAACATTTTTCCACTCCATTTCTCTTCCTCCTCCTCCTCTTTTTTTTTTGTTTTTTTGTTTTTTTTTTTTTTTATAGTAGCAGTGATAGAATTTATGACCTTACTTTTGCAAGGCAGCCAGTGGCACCACTGAGCTAAATTCCTGGCCTCTTCTGTTCCTTCTTAATTCTGTAAAACAATTAAGATCTTTATATTTGTTGTGTATGACTAAACTTTATTTCCACTTCTAGTCCTGTCCTCTATGGATCTTTTTTTCCTCCTGTATTGAATTTATTGGTACATGTATACATCATTGAGAACTTCACCTATACATAATGTATCTTGGTTCCTCTATGGATTGCATCCCTTGCCCTCTCAGAGGAATGCATTTGTTCCTGAGTGCCATCCTTTTTAGTTGTTGCCTGAGATCAGACATTTTTATTCTGGGGAGATGGTATCTCATTGGTGTGAGATACCTGTTCACATGACCAGGATATGGGTAATCAAAGAAATAGTAATAATCTTAAACTAAGGAAGTTAACTGTTAATCTCCAAAATCGGTATGTTGAAGCCAAACCTCTCAGGGATGGATTTGGTGATGTGAGCTCTGAGGAAGTAATAAAGATTAAATGAGAACATAAAGGTTATGGCTTTCGGAAGAGGAGGTATCAGCAAACTTAGGCTCTACCATGTAGAAATGCAGTGAAAAAGTGCTTGTCTACAAGCCAGAAGGACACCCCTCTTCAGGCACTAAGCATAGTGGTGACTTGATCTTGTATTTTAAACCTAGAATCTTGAGAGAATAAGCTTCTTCTTCTTTTTTTTTTTTTTTTTTTGAGACAAGATCTTGCTTTGTAGTTCAGGCTGGCCCTGAGCTCACTATGTAGTCCAGGCAAGCCTTGAACTCAGCAATCCTCCTATCTCTGCCTTCCGAGAATAAGCTTCTTTTTAAGACATCCAACTTAATGACATTTTCTCATATGGTATGCTGAGCAGATTAATACAGAAGAGATCTTAAAATCATTACTGTTTATTCTATATTAGATATTAGCCTGTCTGAGCTGTATTCTGTAATGACACTAAGACTTTTATATTACCAGTGTTTATATAGAAATACTTAAGTAAAATACTGTATGGCTACTATATGAAGCATTTTTTATAGCTGTTAAATATAAGCTTGAGGAAATTAACAGTAATATGAAATTTATAACTTGAGTGTTGTAAACTTAATATTTTATGGTGATCTATGTCATACATTCAGAACTTAAAACTAGGTAAAAGATTAAAATATGTATATCCAGGTTAAGGTAGAACACTGATCTTTCAAAAGCCTTCTCCCTTCCCTTATTGTTACCATTCCCCTTCCTCCTTCCCAGACAGTAAACTCTGGGAAATGTGTCATTGTTCCTTATTTATTATAGTTTTTAATAACTAGAAATATATTCTTAATAGGATTTGGGGTCTGTCCTATTTTTATTTAACTATATTTTTCATTGACTCTGTTCATGAAACATTGTTTTTAATGTAGGTAGCAGTGCTTTATTCTTAATGTGATATAATCAATTTATGTAACCATCTAGTATTGGTTAGTAGCTATGCCCAGTTTCTTACTATTTATAAAGAATACTGTTAGAAACCTTTATGTGTTAGTTTTTCATTACTGTGATCAAATACCTGAGAAAAACTTGAAGGAAGAATGATGATATATTTTGGCTCATGGTTCAGAGGTTTCACTTCATGGTGGACTGAATCCATTGTTACTAGGACTGTAGTAAAGCAGCAATGTCTGATAGAAGGACTTACTCAGTAGCAGCTAGGAAGCAAGCAACAGGGAAAGAGTCTGACATGAAGAGGCCAAGGACAAGATATAACCCCAAGAGCATGCACCCTAAAACCTACTTTCTTTTTTTTTTTGAGACAGGGTCTTGCTCTGTAGTTCAGGCTGGCCCTGAGCTCACTATGTAGCCCAGGCAAGCCTGGAACTCAGCAATCCT
>PVIC010027289.1:0-23946 GCA_004025085.1 Thryonomys swinderianus
AAAAAAAAAAAAAAAAAAAAAAAAAAAAAAAAAAAAAAATGACAATATTAACATAGTAAAAAGGCAACCAATAAAATGGAAGAAAATATATGTCAATTATATATCTGAGAAGGGATCCATATCTAGGATATATAGTTCTTAAAATTATTTTAATTAATTTTATTGGTACATTTTATGCATAATGATCACATTCAACATTAAGAATTTATACTAGTACATGACACATCTTAATTCTCATGTTTTTCCTTTCCTCTGCCCCCGTACAAGCCACCAACCCCCTATATGCTTTGTTTTCTTTTATTATCAAATTTTTTCTCTCTCTTCTTTACTTTCCCTTTGAACATTTTGTTCTATTTCACAATACCTATCATATATTTTGGAGCTCATTTACACCTCCAGTTTCTCATACGAGTGAAATGATATGATATTTACATATCTGCATCCTATTTATTTCATTTATGATTATGTCCTCAAGGTACATCCATTTGAGCATAAATGACTCAAATTTATCATTGTTTATGGCTGAGTAATACTGTTTTATGAAGAAAGCCCACATCTTCTTTATCCAGTCTCCAGTAGATGGGTATTTGGGCTGTTTCCAAGATTTAGCTATTATAAACTAAGCTATTATAAACATGGATACACATATATTGCTGTGATATGATTTTTTTAAATTCTTTCATCTATGTTCCTAGTGGAAATAGCAGGGTCAAATGGGACCTCTAATCCTAGTTTGAGGAATTTCCATCAAAATTAAATGAGGAAGAAATGGCCCAACTCAAAAATAGGCAAAGAACCTCCCTAGACATTTTGCCAATGAAGATAGACAAACTGTCAAAGGGCAAATTAAAATGTTCAATATCACTGATATTTAGGGGAATGCCAAGCAAGCACCAATCAATAATTGGTATCTATGAGATAATACTGTCAAATAAAAAAGTGAGCTCAGACCCAGGGTCCACTGACAGATGAAAGATAAGGAAAAAAAAATATATATATATATACATGAAAGAGTACTCTTGAATGATGAAAAAAGAAGAAAATTCTGATATATATTATAAAACACAATAAACTTGGGTGCCTTTGCTAATTGAAATAAGCCAATGGTAAAAAAAGACAAATACTGTATAATCCCACTTATGTGAAATACTTACAATAGTCCAAATTATAGAAACAGGAAGTAGAACAGTAGTTGCCAGGGCTTAGGGGACTTGGGAATGGGAAGTTATTGTTTAATGAATAGACTCACAGTTTTGAGAAGATGAAGAGTTATGGAGATGGATGGTGATAATAGTTGCCAAACATTAAGGGGGAAGCATTGAGCTATATACTTAAAAATGTTTGGATTGATAATTGTGTTGTTAGTTATTCCTCAATCTACAGTGGGTTTATGTCTCAATATACCTGTCATAATTTGAAAATTCTGTAAATCAACACTACATTTACAGGTGGACATGTTGGTACACACTTATAGTTCCAGCTACTCAGTAAACTGAGGTAGGAGAATCACTTAAGCCCATGGGTTTAAGGCTAGCCTTGGCAACACAGCAGGACCCCAACTCTTGAAAAGAAAAAAGAAATATATTTAATATATTAACCCACTGTACATTATAGCTTAGCTTAGACTGTCTCAAACATGCTCAAAATCTTACATTAGCCCACAGTAGCTTCCACAGCCAAAACTTTGAATAGTTCATGTAATTTTTGAAAAACTCAAAATTCAAAATTTAAACTACAGCTTCTATTAGTGTGTATTGTTTTGCACACCATGGTAAAACTGAAAAATTGTAAGTAAGGCCATCATTAAGTTGGAGACTGTCTGTATTTTCCCACCCAAAACACATACTCTTTAAAACTTAAAATATAATCCCCACACATTTAAATATATAGGAAGAGATGTGAATTGTGTGTGTGCCCAGACATACACATCAATAAGTGGTGACTATGCTTCTTGTAAATGTCTGTAACAGCCTTTCAGATTTACTTTCAGTATAGGACACTGTTTCGGAGAATAGACTGGAGCCAAGTTCATATCTTAGCTCTGCTACTTACTAACCGGCGAATTACTTATCCACTCTATTCCTCAGTTTTCTCATCAATAATATATGGATAAGTAACCTATTGTTAATTGTTTTTATGAGGATTAAATGAGTTAATACAGGCAGAGTGCTTGAACAGTATGTGCACAGAGCAAGTGCTATGTTAGCGTTAGTGAATTTCCTCTTCTAAGAGGCAAAATGGTTATAAATACTTGCTTTGGTTTTTAATGAAATTGTTATCTACCTTTGGCCCTTCAGATAGACAAGTATCCCTTCTGCCTTCCTTAGGCATATATTTTCAACAGATTTTTAGGGCCCATCCTTGACTTCAGAAATAAATAGGAAGGAGGAAGGGATCCAAGTATCTCCACTAGCTAAAAGCCCCAAATAAGCCTGTATAGGATTTAGCATCACATCCTATATAAATGAGGAATTAATAGAATCACTATTCTTGGCTAGACTGGGTAATCCAAACAATAAACACTATAGGTGTTCAAAAGAGAAGAAACTGATAGGATGGGTAGTTTTGTGGAAGAGGTGTAAGGCATTTTGCTTGGCTTATGGCTTTTGCTCTCTCCTACAATGATAGGAGCTGGCAGAGGTACAGGCATTTCGGGAAAAGTTAAGAATATACTCAGAGTCATATGTGAGTCACCCTTCTCCTTCTCTCACATTCACTCAGTCATCACTTCTTGTCTCTTGTTTTGCAATGTCTTTCTTAATCACCTTCATGACACGGATGTGCTCTATCGAGCCCCATGTGGAGGGAAGACACCACTGAGCCATGGCCGTGGACAGGAGGTATACACAGCAGACCACGATGCTGGAGACCTACATCCCCAATTCCTATGGTGCTTCACACTCCAATGGCTCTCCTTTCCCAGTCAGGTTCTCCTGCTTGCTTCACATCCAGTGTAATTTCCCTCAAGCAGCACCCTGCTGGGGCCCTTCAAGTGTAAACAAGGATCTTCTGCCAACCCAAACTCCTTACTGACCAGAAAGGAGCACACTCACCCTCACCTGGCCCTCTCCTTCTGCTATCCTCCCCATACTGGGAATCACTTCTCTACTTACTGAAATTCCGTGCATCTTGAAGGTTAAGCTCAAGTTGTACCTCTTCTGCAAAGTTTCCTCTCTTTTGAATACCTGTAGTATTTTCTGTTTAGACTACACAGTCTGGCCATTATAAAGCCAGTCTAACACGTGGTCATTTGTTTCTTAACAAACAGTCTGTATATACTTTCATGGGTCCAAGCTAACCCTTCTCTGCTACTCTGGGAGCCACCCAGCTTCTCTATCAACCAAAGACTCCCTTCACTTGGGCTGAGAGAGGCACTGAGTACCTCGGTTAAGGTCATGGCCCCTTGAGTCAGGCTGCCGGGTTTGAAAGTCTGGCTCCTCTGTTTAATTTGAACCAGGGTCTTGGGCTCACCATGCCTCTGCTTCCTCATATCCAAAATGTAATCAATGAGAGCACATACAGCTTAGGTCAGTGGTGTCAAACCTTTCAGAGCTCTCAGTGATAGAAACAGTCCACTGCGGCACACATGACATAGGTTTGCCACCATTGATGTAGGCTGTTTGTGAGATTATTTCAAGAGCAAGGTGTGGCATACTCCTGTAATACCAGCATTTGGCAGGCCAAGACAGACAGATGAAAAGTTTGAGGTCAGCCTGGACTACACAGCAAGTTCAAGGGCAGCCTAGGCTATAGATTGAGACCCTGCCTCAATCCAAACACCAAAACCAAACAACATAGAAGATTAAACAAAATAGAAGTAAAGCACTCAGAAAACTGCTGGGCATAAACACTATTTAAATACTGTCATTAAGAAATGCTGGAGAGTTAGCTCAGTGGTTCCAGCGCCTGCCTCGCAAGCGCAAGGTCCTGAGTTTGATCCCCGGAAACCACATATAATGCTGGGCATGGAGACCCACGCCCACCAACAATCAACACCTCATACCACAATGCCGGGCATGGTGGCTCACGCCTGTAATCCCAGCACTTGGGAGGCAGAGACAAGAGGATTGCTGAGTTCGCGGCGGCTTGCCTGTGCTCCATAGTGAGCTCAGGGCCAGCCTGAACTACAAAGCGAGACCCTGTCTCACAAAAAAAAAAAAAAAAAAAAAAAAAAATGCCGCAACATGGATTACTGAGCCAAATGGACTCTAAATAAAGCTGCTAATTTAGTCACTTTCAAATACGTAAAGGATCAGAGCTGGAAGAGTGTTTTAGAACTCAGGGAGTTCAAGCTAATTTCAAAAACTACAGCACAAGGAAGGAAGAAATGACTAGCCCAGAGGCTCACAGATGGTAAGTATCGGAACCACTGAAACTCAGGTCTAGTGACTAGAGATATTAAATTCCTTCCCATCATATCGCAATGCAATTCTATCAATATATAGTGGACCCTCAAGTTACAACCAGCCGGACATATGAACAACTTTCATGAAGTAGGTAAATGGAAGATTCATCTGCCTCTTGTTATCTATAGTATGTACCCAGGTGAACATCCAGATCTCAGCTATAATGACTTAGTTACAACCAGTCCTTGGGACCTAGAGAGTTCATAAGTGAAGGGTCCACTGTATCTAAGAGAAAGTTCTTGCACACTAAGTAACCAAGTTATCATCAAACCACCCTGACAAAACTGACGGGATGGGGGGGTTGCCAACTTTGCCTAGAAGGCCTGCTGTTGTTTCAGGTGTGCGAGAGAGAGTCTGTAGGAGGGTGAATGTGGGTGTGACATTATGAAAATCAGAAGACTAATGAGCTGGGTGACCTCAAACAACTCCCTTCCCTTCTCTGGACACCAGTTTCCTCATGTGCTTATGGAAATCAGGTATCCCCAGCTGAACTAGAGTGACTTTGGAGACCTAAATATATAGCAGGCACTGAACCCTGGGGTGTAGCTCAATGGCAGAGCACGTGCCTACCATGTTTGAGGCCCTAGATTCCGTCCCCAGAACTGGAAACACACACACACGAATCACCTCAGTGAAGTCTTTCTGCTCCACCCTACTTACAATGGCACACGCCTTCTCTGCCTTGGGTTTTCTCCATAGTACTTGGTATTATCTGGCAGGTCATATATTTTACTGTTTTCCCTTCTCTCTGACTCCACCAGGAGCAGTTCCACAGTGCAGAGACTTAATCTTTTTGCTCAGCCCCTAACCCTGCCTGGTGCAGAGCAGACTACATACATTTTATGGACTAAATCCACAGATGACATTAAAGTTTCCCAATTAACGTTTCAACTGCTTTCAAAGCACACTGAAAATACAACAAGCAAATTGTTGGTGTCTGTTCATTGTGGTAATAAAACGACACTGAATAGAGCTATGCCATTTGGAGTTACCATTGTTACCTAAAATGTTCACAGCCTCACCCACGCCAGGAAAGCCCGTGAGAAAACCATTAACCCTCAATTGTCACAGCAATCCCATAGAGTTGACTAATTAAAAGGGGTCACACCAGAGTGAGAGGGATAGAACTCTCTGATCAACCTTTGCAACTTTTCCATAAATCTAAGGCTATTCTAAAAATAAAGTTTGTTAAAGAGGGAGCGCATCTGCCTGGATGCTGCTACCGGTTTCCCAGAGGATTTGCTGGACGCCAGAGAAGGCTGTGACCCTTAAGTCCTTTTCAATACAGACTGGGGTCTTGGGAGCTTCCCTTCCACGTCCGCACCAAAAGCTGCACTTTGATAGTGCAGCTCCGCACAGCTCTGGGCAAAGAGCCCACGAAGTCTGGGGCTCGCCCGGCCCGGGGTGATCAGCTCAGCTAGTCCCCTCACCTCGTCTTGGGTTCCCAGTCAAAGCCACCGGCATGTTTCGGTCCCGCCCCGGGCGCCAGCCTCTTGGCTCTTCCCGACCGTGCAAGGGAAGTGGGACGGCGAGCTGTCGTCCTCCAGCTCAGCCACCGTCGCCGCGCCCGGGAAAACCCCGCCACTCCGGGCCCCCACCTCGAATGCAGCGCAAGCAGCCGGGCCCGACACCCCAGAGGTCTCGTCGCCGAGCGCGCGGCGCGGAGTCAGCGAGGACAGCCCGGCGCCCCTCCGTCCCCCGCCGGACCCGACCCTCCGGCCTCGTCGGCCCCGCGGCTCACTCACCGGGGGGCGCGGCGCCCCCGACGGCGCCGGCGAAGAGAAGCAGCGCCCACAGCCCGCAGAGCCGCGCCGACCGCTCCATGCAGCCCCTCGCCTCGGAGCCCAGCCGGGCTGGAGCTGGCTGTCCCCGCCCACTCCGCTCCGCTCCCACTTCCCGGCTCCACCGCCGCGAGGCTGGGGCCGGCGCAGACGGGAAGAGCGGCCCCGCCCGCGGCCGCAGGTAACCTGAGCCGCGAGCTCGGGCTCGGGCGGCCGCGCCGGCTCCGGCTCGGCTCCGGCTCCGGCTCCGGCTCCAGCTCCCGCTCCCGGGCGCGACACCTGGCCTCGCCGCCTGGCTTCCGAGCCCCGCGTCCCCGGCCGGCCGGGCAGTGACTTCCTTGACCACGTCCCGCCGGCTCCAGCTCCTCTCGGCCCCCGCCCCCTGCGCGGTGGAGTCGGCGCCGCCCTCGTCGCTGCCGGGCGCACACGCGCGGGACCTTGGAGACAGACGCTGAGGGCTGTGCCCTGTTGAACACTGGGGCAGGGTCCTAGGGAAAGAACCTTGGCCGGGAGCCTGGAAAGCTGGCTGCCAGCCCTCGGCCTCTGAACCTGTCTTTCCTACGCTCTGACTCCAGGCCCAGTAATACCAGCGCTGCTTCACTGGGTCGACTTGAAGCCCACACAGGCTCGGTGACACTGTTCTTAGTGAAAAGGACGATCGGCATGTCTGAAGGCTGGTAAACGTTGTATTGGGTCGGATAGAAAAAAACAACTTTCCCGATAAGAGGGACAGTACTATACTATGTACTTGAATTTTCAAAATCACATAACCGACTGAGTCAGAAGGCTACACACTGAATGCAGGAAATTGGCTGCCCGAGAGGGCCACTGAAGTTGGGGAGGGAGAAAATGAGAACTCTTAGGAGTTTCCTAAGGCTGCTGTAGCAAATTACCACAAGTCTGGTGACACGGAGCAGATGCTCTGTATCGCAGTCCCAGAGGTCAGAAGTCTCACAGAGCTAAAAATCAAGGCATGGGCAGAGCTGCATCCTACTAGAGAGTCTAGAAGTGAACCTGAGACTTCTGGAGATGGCCCACAGCCCTTGGCACGCTGCTGTTCCACTCTGCTGGCTTCCCTTGTCTTACCTCTCTGGCTCTGCTCTTCCTGCCTCCATTTTTCCTTGAGAAAGATGCTGGTGCTGACACCCAACCTCCCAGATAATCCACGATAAAGTCCTGTCTCAGAGGCCTGGATCTGATCACATGTGCAGTCGTTTGGGCCGTGTAAGGCAGCACATCTGCGCTGCTGAGGATGAATGCATAGGTGCTGAGGGAAGCACTGGGCCATCACTCTCCCTCTAGAACACCAGTATCTGGACGAATGAGACCCATGAATGGCAGTGCACTTTGATCAGATCAAGCCACTCATTAACAGTCCTGAAAGCAGTTGTAAAAATATATCAATAAAAAAGTCGATAATATACCTAATCACCCAAAGGGCATCAAGATGTTTAAACTAGACCAGTGATGGCAAACCTTTTATAATTCTCAGTGATACAAACAGCCCGATTGTGGCACTCATGCCATAGCTTTGCCACCCCTGACCTAGCCAAAATAAAGACACCACTCTTGGGATGAAGAGCTAGGGTTCAATAAATATTTATGAAGACCTTCAAGGAATTATGGATAATAATCATTAAAAGCAGGCCTTTCCGACGGTGTCACTCAGTGGTAAATCACGTGCTTAGCATGTGTAAGGCCCTGGGTTCCAGATCCAGAATGAAAAAAAAAAAAAAAAAAAAACAGAAGGCAAAGCAGAGCATGCTTGCTAACAAAGACCAATAAACAACTCGACAGGCTCTCATAAGGGCAAGAACATGAAATGTAGAATCCGAAGAAGGGTTCTTATGGGAGGGAAAGGACAAGGAAGTCCTCTAGGAGTAAGGCACTGAATCGTAGGATAGTGACCCTGGCAGTTAAATCCATACATATTTGAATAAAATAGTGTGCAAACACTTTGGAAACTATCAAACCCCATCGAACTGAGAGATACTACTATTATTTTTAAAGCTCTCTGCAAACAGGTTGGTGACTCTCAAACCCAAAGCCTTCCTCCACCTTCGCCACAAAGATATACACTTGTTGAGATTTGCTATAAACATTATACTGTAAGTTTATAATACCATTTCCAAAATAATCATGCCATCTGCCTTTTAAGGAGTCTCCATTTGGAAAATGAGCTGCTGGGGACTGGCTGAGTGCCATCATGAGCACTGGCTGGCACAGACTGAGCCAGTGCTTAGTAAAATGAGCAGGAGCAGTAGTGCATGATTAGGAAAATAAGGGTCAGGACTTGCCATTAATCTCCAGGAAAGGCCTGGAGAATTTGAGCATTGTGAGGAAAAAGACAAAGAACTGTGAGGGCTGGGAAGGGATCTGATTTCCTTTGGCCAAGAGAATTTTGACTATTGTCCATAAGACTGTATGTTAGTTTCCCTTCTTTCCCATCCTAAACATCCTGCAGCGATTTGAAAATTTTGCTGAAAGGGGTCAGAGAGGGTTAGCAATGTTGTTTCTTCAGCATGAAACCATTATTCATAATCCTTGTGTACTCTTATTCAAAGAGCGTCTTGGATTGAATTAGGCCGCTGTTCTGGTATGCAGGAAGAAGGAAGACAAATGGAAGGCTTTCCAGGAACCGCAGTAAACACACAATTCTCCATTTGGCTTTGAGTAATCAAAATCATGATGAGGCAACAGAAAGTCTTAGCTTTAACCCTTAGACCCCGGATGACTTGGATGTGAGACTACAGTTGCTTCTGTTGCCTTGGCCAGGCGTGGCCTCAATTCTCCCTACCCTCTCTACTCACTGAGGCCTGCCCTTGAGTAGGTGGAAAGAAGCAGGAACAATAAGATATCCCACAGGAAAGGATGGGCAGCTCTCTTTCCAGACAGTGAGAAACATCTCCATGAGTTCAAAATGGATGTGAACACCAGCATTTATCATCATAAGCTTAGTTGAAAATTCCTCTCTTAAACAAAAATCTCACAAATGTCCCTCTACCTTTGTTGAGCAATATCTAAACAGATCCTCACTCCACTGCAATGGAAAAAAGAAAGAAAGAAAAAGAAAGAAAGAAAGAAAGAAAGAAAGAAAGAAAGAAAGAAAGAAAGAAAGAAAGAAAGAAAGAAAGAAAGAAAAGGGAAGTCACTAATAGGGGAATTTCCCTCCTTCTGACTTTAGAGCAATGAATAGCTCCCAAGCAGGGGCAATTTTGCTTCTCAGGGAACATTTGGTTTTGTCTGGGGATATTTTTGGTTGTCATGACTGATTGTGGAGGGATGCTTCTGGCAACTGGTGGGTACAGGCCAGGAGTACTGCTAAACATCCTCAAAACAGCCCGACAATAAAGGCTATCCTTTTCAAAATGATGATGTGCTCAAAGTTAAGAAATCCTGAGCTAGCATACTCTTCTGTTCCTTTTGTATTTGGTCCCACCTACCTATCATTCCTGTGCCTGTCACAAGAACAGTGAGAGATGGGTGTTATAAGTACTTAAGTCTTGACACCTCTCTTCGCTGTATCTAGCACTCCTAGTTCATCCCTCCCACTATCTAGCATGTAGTCAGTTAATACAATGTAAGAATCTCTTAGGCCAACCCCGACACACCTCCAACCCCCACCCACCTCCACCTATTCCGAGTCCCTTACAGTATTTATAATGATGTCTTTTTGAGCTGGCTCTAAAGATCCACACTCCATGAAGCAGATCTTCTCCAATGCACAGATCTGATCACTTCACAACCCATTTTAACCTCCTTAAGTGACATCCCTCTCCTCAAATGCCAGGAAGGGAATTCCCAACTCTCTTGCCTGTGAGTTTGCCTCTTCAGAACAGTCTGATTCTCAAGACTCTTCACAGCCACTCTCCAGCCAGGTTCCTAGGTGGCTCAGAGCTATAGATAGCACTACTAGCTGACTGGCTACTCTCAGGGTGAATGTTCTTGTGGACTCTGTGTGTACGTGTGCACATGTGCATATGGTGCTGGGAATGGAACCCAAGGCCTTGCTTGTGCTCAGCAAGTGCTCCCCCCCTTAGGGTGCTTTCATTTGGTTCACATCATGTTTAAATATATTTGTATCTAGATGCCAAAAATGATTTCCAGGTTCTCTAAAGAAATCAAATGTTCTATAATTTTGTTGGCCCTACATTCCAGGGCACGGATGTCAGAGGATGCCAAGCAGGGGCTCCACCTTGGCAGCAGAGCATGTGCTCCCTGTGTGCACAAATACATGGCTGTCTGTCGTGCTGTACCCTTCCTAGCCTACTCTCCTCACTCATTAGTGCCTAGCTTTTGTTTTGTCAGTACAAACCTTGTCTCTTGCAGTTCTCCGCCCAGAATGCTTTTCCATCCCTCAGATGTCACTTTCTTGTGTGGCTTTTAAAACTTCCAAATGCAAAATGATTTGTTTTTTTCTATGTGTATGCTTCTAGCACTTGACAAGTTCCTCTGTCATAGAAAATAATAGAGGGTTGTGTGTGTGTGTGTGTGTGTGTGTGTGTGTGTGTGTATTTTTACTGCTGGAGCCAAGCATTCAGAGGCCAAGGACACTATCCAGGGTAATCCCAGGATTTCTATCTCCCATGGGAAGAGTTTAGGGACAGTAATTTGATTGGAAGGGGTAACTACCAGAGGGCGGAACTTAGAGACCAGTGTGTACAGTAAGTGCCCTGGTCTTACTTTGATTTCAAGTTGATTCGGGGTGACTTGGGGAAAATACCTGCTGGCACCACAGAGAATATAAAAATAACTAACATGGTTCATGGCACGTGCCACTAACATGGAGTTAATTAAATTGAAGGTCCTCATTCTTTAGCAAATATTTTAGTGGAGTCCCAGGTTTGGTAGAGTCTCACTCATTAAATTAAAATGAGTGATAGGACCCTTTCAGCTTAGTTCAAGGTAGAGTAGGCATCGGAGGGGGCACAATCAAAGCTTATAAAAATGGTAGGCCTTCTACAGTGGTCACTAAACTCACTTGTAGTTGTTTTGCATTACTTGGGATCAGATCCTCCGCCTCTACCTGTCAGGCAAGTGTTCTGCTACTAGACTGCACCCCCTCACCCTACATTAACTTTTTAATTGAACAGGACCCTCTCTGTTCAGAACTCTTCATTGTCAGCCATTGAAGTGACCTCACTGGCTTTACCAGTCTGACCTCGCTAGCTCTCTCGCCACCTCTCCCCCAGCTCCTTTATTCTCCTCCAGCCGCACTGACCACCTAGCTGTTTCTCACATGGGCCCAGGGTACTTCCACCTCAAGGCTTCCCTGTGCCTAACTCCTCTGATATTTGCTGCCTCTCCCCAAAATAACTGTGTCTTCCTCCCTCACCTCATTCAGATACCTCATTGAAGTTTGCCCTGCTGACCTCATCAAAAATATGACAAGTCTCTAGGTGGGCATGGTTGTGCACACCCGTAATCCCAGTTACTTGAGAGACTGAGGCAGGAAGATCCTAAATTTGAGGTCAGTTTGGCAACTTAGTGAAAACCCTTCTCAAAAGAAAACAAAACAACAACATCAGAAACAAGGACTGGGGAATAGCTCAATGGTAGAGCACCCTTGGCTTCAATTCCCAGTATCATTAAAAAGATAAGCTCCGGGGCCGGAGATTTAGCTCAGTGGTTTCAGCGCCTGCCTCGCAAGCGCAAGGTCCTGAGTTAGATCCCGGTGACCACATAGAATGCTGGGCGTGGTGACTCACGCCCACCAGCAATCAATACCACATACCACAGTGCCGGGCGTGGTGGCTCACGCCTGTCATCCCAGCACTCGGGAGGCAGAGACAGGAGGATAGCTGAGTTCGGGGCGGCTTGCCTGGGCTACAGAGTGAGCTCAGGGCCAGCCTGAACTACAAAGAGAGACCCTGTTTCAAAAAAAAAAAAAAAAAGATAAGCTCCAACAGTATATGCCCCTGCCCCTTCCTGGGCAGTTTTTTCTTTTTCTTTTTTAAATTGAATTTTTATTGGTACATTTTATATACACATCATGATCACACTCAATATTGAGATTTTGCACTAGTGCATGGTATGATTTAATTCTCATTTTTTCCATTCCCCTACCCCCACTACAACCCCACCCCTTATATACATATGCTTTGTTTCCTTTTTAACATTATATTTTTTCTTTCACCTTGTTACTTATCCCGACCCTTTTCCCTTTGAATATTTTCTATTTCACAGTACCTATTATATATCATAGAACTCATTTACGTCTTCAGATTCTCTCGCTGGAGAAAAGATATGGTATTTACACATCTGTGACCTGTTTATTTCACTTATGAGTGTGTCCTCAGGTATATCCATTTCAGTATAAATGACTCAAACAGCATTCTTTATGGCAGAGTAATACTCCACTTAAAAATACATCTTCTTTATCCAGTCTAGAGTTGATGGGCATTTGTGTTGTTTCCAAGATTTAGCTATGACAAACTGAGCTGCTATAAATATGGGTGCACATATGTCACTGTGGTATGAATCTTGCAATTCTTTCATGTATATTCCTAGCAGACGAATAGCAGGGTCAAATGGGACCTCATTCTAGTTTTTGAGGAATATCCACCCTGATCTCCACAGTGGTCACACAAGTCTATATTCCCACCAACAGTGGAGAAAGGTCTGGGTGATTTTCTTAATAACATAAACTTGTAAATTTTACAAGAGCTGAGTTTTTCCCCGGATTTGTTCTCAGAGGTATCTCTGGTACTCAGGACTCCATGTAGCACAGAATGCATGCTCACTAAATATGGTTTAATGAATAAATACATTACACTGTGTTGGAGACATCAGATAATGAATAATTAGGCAACAGTTCCTTTGCTTAGGAAACTCCTAGTCTTAATAGTTAAGTCCAAAAAAGCAGTTAAAGAAAGTACAACAAACAAACAATAAATAGCCAGAAACATTCCCCTGTGGTACAGGTTTAGGGAAAAGCAAAACAGAGAAGGGGGCAGGACCTGAGAAGGTATAGTGTGAGGGCTGCAGGGCTGGTTGAAATAGCTTTTAAAGGCCTCTTGGAGTAGACAGGAGTTGAACTAGATCTTAGAGGATAATCAGAATGAGAAGGGGCAGAGAAAAAGAGAGGGAAAGAGAGAAAGAGAGAGAGGGAATAGAGAGAGGGTGGGAAAAGAGAAAAGGAAGGGCAGAAGGAGATGAGTTTATGGTTTGATCTCACAAGAGTTAAGGAGACACATAAAACTTTTATAAACAAAGTGGTGACATAATAAAAGCGAAATTTGGGAGAGTTGGCTCTCTAAAGTGGATTATTAACACACCATAATTCTTGGTGGAAGCAGGAAGACCAGGCAGACACTATTTGAGGTGTTGGCAGCCCGGGTTGAGGACAGCCTCTAGGCCAGGAAGGGGTTGTTGTGGAGCAGTTAGGAACCAGAGGCTGTGAGACTGATTCTTCTCTGGGAAAAATTATTTGGGGTGCTGCTGTATGCAAGAATATGCCCTGGGGCCTGAAACCCCTACTGTCTCTCATTCCCAGGATAATATTCACTGTTTTTCCAGATGCTCTCAGGCCTGCCTCTCTTCATGCTATAAACCTTTACTCTCCAAAACTGGCCCTGTTCTATTTTCCAACACTCAGATCCTGCAGAGAAAGGTTCTCCATGTTTTGTCACTCCAGACCTTTCCTTGGACTTTTGCCTGGAGCTCTGCCATCCCTGCCCCTCGCCAGGATCTCAGCCAGGATGCCCTGCAGCCCTTTCACTGTACCCTCTCAGGTCCTGCCCCCTTCCCTGACCCTGGCAGGACTGGTCCAAGTCTTGGGCACTCTCACGCTTTTAACAGCCATGTTAGTGCAGGGCCAGTCAGCATTAGTATCTCAGCCTAGGTGGAAAAGGATCCTCAGTTTAAAAATTCAAATGTTTAATTTGCATATTAGTGGCCTACACCTCAGTGCCAAAGGTCTTCACTGTTTGCCTTGTAAGTGGAAGGTAATTAATATTTGCATTTAACCAAATAAACCCCCCCCCCCCGTGCCTCACTCACAGTCTCTCTGACAAGGGGCTTCTTTGCATACCAGCAAGTCTGCTTGATGATCAGTGCTTGGACTGTTCTATTTTCCAAACATATAGCAGATGCATCCTCAGGGGTCACTCTGCCTGCCTGGCTCGTAGATAGATCCCTCTGCAAACATAGACTTGAGGCTTGGCTTTTCACTTGGAAAATACCATGCTTCAAGGACAATAGCAAAATCCACCGCAACACAGTCATACCCTGCCCCCCCATACACCCCCATACCTTTCACCAGGACTGCCTTCCCTGCCCCTTGGTCCCAGAGCAAGTTGAGGAGACTTCCCAGTAGCATATCTGGGTGCTTCCCTGTGGCAACATGCACCGTGGGCTAAGAGATAGAGACCAGCTTTGCGACAGTCATTCTTCTGTAGCCACAGTTTCCATGATGGTACTAACCTTTCAGATTTGTGCAGTTTGTGTCATGACACTGTATATTTTGGTAAATGGTTCATGAATGTTTGACGAAAATGTATATTCCTCAGTTATTGGGCATGCTGCTCTATATTAATTTTTATGGTACTTGAGTGAACCCTGGAGGTACTGAACTCCAGTCCCAACCACTTTTATATTTTGCATTTTGAGGCAAAGTCTCAATAAATTGCCCAAGCAGACCTTGAACATTCAATCTTCCTGCCTCATTCTCCTAAGTAGTTGAGATTATAGGTATACACCAATGAGCCCAGCTTGATTTTGTGCTTTCTGTTTTTCTCATCTTTTGATGCTCTTTAATCTACCTCACTCTTTTTTAAAATGTTGTGAGGTTATTTTTTTATCTTTTTTTTCACTGTAAAAGTATCTTTTATGAAATAGGAATCACAGTGTCCACCACAGGGTTATTGTAAGGATTAGGTGAGGTGTGAAATGAAGAAACTCACATGAAACATCTATGCAGTGGCTGGCACATACTAAGCACTACAAATGGGAACTATTATTAGAATTTCTAGTAGTCTTTCATCTTTGTAGTTCCCTCATCACTTAATGGTTCCGCTTCTGTTGTTCTCCTTTCTGCTTACATTGTCCCATTTGTTCTCAGCCCTTTTTCTTTCATTTCTCCTTTGCTGCCACTTGGTTTCCTGTTTCCTCTTACCCTTTCATCCCCAGGCCAGCTATATGCGCAAGCTGCATGATGAAACCATCTGGGGAACAGAGTCAGTGTGGAGGACCACACTAAGTGCAGGAAGAGGAGCGTGCAGGCCCTTGCGGGGCTGATTCCTATTCCACAAAGTGGCAAAGGCACTTCTCAACACACAGCCGACTCTGGGTGACACTGTAGCCTTCCCATGTTGAAATTGGATCAGATGGGATTCTCAGTTTCTGTGGATGGGTGTAGAGGTGATAGATGGGTATAGAGGTATAAGGAAAGGTACACTTAATTCCTTAAGCATCTTCCCCTGTGAGGAAAGCCTGAACTTTACTCTCAGAGCTTAAGGTGTCTTGCTGTGAGAGACTGGATGTCACTTCACTAGGAATTTGTATATGCATAAACAGAGCCTGGAAAGAGGAACCATTTGTACTCAAGCACATTGTGGTCAGGAAAATTTTGTCATCATTGTTGTAACAAGGCTGCAACTAAATTTAGCAGGCTGTCTATGTGTTTTTCATGATGACTGAGGAAAGTAATACATTTTCTTTCTAAAAAGCAAAAAGTCCCCACACCAAAACAGACGGTCGCTTCTAATATGGCACTTGATTGCTATGGAGATTCCTTGCTCCATTTACTTTAGATCTTTACCTTTTCTGTATCTTTGTAGCATGACATTCTTCCAAGATATATTGTGTCACTAGAGGAACACTGGTACGTGGTGGAGTTTTGGGTGCTTTTCCGTTGTCTGGTGGTTTCCGTACTTAGGTTGAAATAAGCAGAGGTGCACAACTTCCATATTTCAAATGGATCTCACTCAAATGTTTGAGTTTAATCTTTTGATGCCAGTTGAGTGTATGCTTTTGTTCTTCACAAATATTTTGGATAAAGCTGTTGGCATTTTTTTTTGAAATTTCTTTTTTACAACAGTGACACTTTACCTTACGTTATAGAATAAATGCAGTGTATTCCTGTTAGTGTAGACAATAACAAAAATGATTATGATTAAAAAATTCTAAAAGATGAGCTATATATAATCTATCATAGCTTTTCTCACTAAAGAGAATGCTGCTGCCAGCATATTATAGCTATTACAGGAATAATTGGATTTCTTAAAATCTACAAAAAAGATCACAGCCATAGAAGTTAAGATGAATATACCCCTAAAACTAGCATTCAGGGTACAGCATGAAATTTACCTAGGAGGAGAGAGAGTCATAAGAAAGTGTGGGACAATGTGTGGATGGGAAGGGAGAGATGGATAACAGGAAGAAAGGGAAAATTTGATGTAGAACAATAATCATACTCCTAGGTATATACTCCAAAGAATTTGAAGCCAGGACTCAAATAGGTTTTTGTACACCCACATTTATAGCAGCATAATTCACAATAGCCAAAGAAGGAACTATGCAAATGTCTATCAATGAATAATTGGATAATAATGTGTTATGTACATACAATGGAATATTATTTAGTCTTTAAAGATGCTACAATACAGATGGATCTTGTAGTTATTGTGCTAAGTGGAATAAGACAGTCACAAAAGAGAAAACACAATATTACATCTCTGATATGAATGTTATGGCCTGATGGAGAATATGTCCCCAAAGTCTCATGTACTCACAGCCAGGGCTTATGGAAAGGAATCCAATCCATAGAGGTGTTGTACTCACTAGTGTACTCATCTTTTAGTGACTTCAGCAGCTGAGAGAGCTGTTGGAATGTGGCGCCTGACCAGAAGAGTTGATTTACTGGGAGCATGACCTGGAAGGTTGTATTCCCCCTCCCCTCCTCCTCTGTCAATGCTTCCTGGCTGCCATGACATGAGAAGCTTTTCTTTACCCAGGCCCTTCTACTGTGTCATTTTTGTGGTTATTCTTACCAAACATGGAGTGAAACTTCTGAAGCTGTTCGACAAAGCAAACCCCTTTATTAAGTTGGAGATATCAGGTATTTTGTCCCAGTGATAAGGAAAATGATTAAAACAGACTTTAGTACCAGAAGCGTGTTTTGAAATAGTGACTCTATTTGATAATGTGGTTTAGAAGCCTTTGGAATGGTTCATAGGAAGAGTTTGGAAAGGTTTGGAGATGCCAGCAAAAGAAGCCCTACAATACTATAAGCTGAGTTTGATGGGAGATTCTGGAAAGAGCTCAGAAGATCAGAATGTAGATAAAAATGCAAATAGTAAAGACAAGACTCAAGAGATTTCAACTGAAAACAAGATTCCATTGCCAATTAGACTCAGGACCATGCATGTTACACTCTTGCAGAAAGTTTGTCTACATTTTGTCCATGTCCTGAGATGTTGTATATGATGGAGATTAAGGGTGGTGGACTATTTAATCAGGCAGAAGAAATTTCAAGGTAGCTCAACATTCAGGCTGTATCTTGAGTACTGCCAGCAGCTTTAGTGAGAGTTACTCTGAGAAATGGGAACAAAAACATTTTCAGTTTCTTTAGAAAGGAAGCACCTGCAAAGTTGGAGCAGAGGAGAGCTTGATTGGTAAAAAGATTAACATTAAAAAGAAGCTAAGTACTTTGTTTCAGGGCAATAGGAAGGAATCCTTGAGGGCAAAAGAAGAATCAGTAAGACCCCCTCCTGGCAGCCTCAAAGGTGCAAAAGTATAAGATTTTGCTTTTAAAAGAAAGCCCCAAGCCATCCTATTTTAGAAAGGCCACTTGCAGAATTGGTTTTCTGGGATTTGGTTTATAGTGCTTATCTATCCAGCTGCTCAGAGGCTACTGGAGCTATGATCCAAGGAGGCCCAGCTGCTGCTTGAGTGAGCAGCAGACCTTGGTGTCATCTACATGCTAGTTTCATGGGCAGAATGCAAGTGTCAGGGAGTATTCCAACCAGATTTCAGAATAAGGCCTGGGAGGTCAGGCAGTGTGCCCCTTGACAGGGCAATGAAAGAAGCTATTAGAGTGAAGCCAAAAGTGCTATGGGGACCACAAAGACCTGGAGACAGCTTGAATATAGTATGGCTGAGAATAGCAACAGGCAGCGACCAGAGAAGTGGCAAGAGAGAAGCCATGAGGACTGCAACTGACAAAGCTGTAGGAACAGGGCTACCTAACCCATCTGGAGCTCATATCTTTCCCACTTTCTAGACATGGAGCAAGTTGACTTAAATTTTTTCTTGCTGGGTTTTGGTACTGCACTGGCCTCATTCCTTTCTATCTCCCTAGTCCTCCCTTTTGGAATGGGAATGTTTAACCCTGTGCCATTGTAAGTCACCAGTGTTTAACCATCTTTTGTATTTTTACAGGGGCTCACAGCTAAGAATTTACCTTAAGTCTCAGAGGAGACATTTAACTTGGAATTTTCAGCCATGCTAAAAGTGTTATGACTCTGGTAACTCTTACAGTTGAACTCAATGCATTTTGTTTAAAGGGATGCACATAAGTCTTTTAGGGACCAGGGAAAGAATGCACCTCCCCCCCAGTGGTCTCATGTACTCACAGGCAAGCCTTGTGGAAAGTGATGTATCATGCAGGCACTATGTTCACCAGTGGAATCATTCACTGATATGTTCATTAGCTGAGTGTGCTCTTGGAAATTGGGACCTGGCTAGAAAAGGCAGATTGCTGGGAGACTGTATATCTTCCCTTCACTCTCTCTGCTTTCTTGTGCCATAATGTGAGCAGCTTTCCCCCAGGACAGGCCCTTCCACCATGCTGTTTTTAAACTTGCCAAACATGGACTAACACTTTTGAAACATGAGACAAAATAAACCTCTCCTTTAAATTGTGATCATCATGTATTTCTCCCAACAACAAAAAGGTGACTAAGATACTAGGCATCTACATAGACTGGTCAAATTTATAGGGACAGAAAGAAAAATAGTGGTTATAAGGAATCTGGGGTAGAAATTATTGTTTAATGTTGCTTTTCAATTTTGGATGACTAGAGAGTGGTGGAAAGGGTCAGTGAATATAGTTGCAGGAGAATACATACACTTAAGAGTTATTAGCATAGTAAATTTTGTACTGTGTACACTTTACTACAATACAGTGTACAAAGCAAAAAAAGGATGAATATGTATGAAATCTTGTAATGTATTAGTGTTTGAAAAGCTAATGAAATATTCCATTTTAATGTCAAATAATAGTTCATTATATGAATATACTACCTTAAAAACATCGTGGTCAGTAAAAGAAGTCAGTCAAGGAAGAGCACATACTGTCTTATTCTATGAGATATTTAGAAGAGGTAAATTGATAAACAGAAAGTAGTTTAATGGTTGGCCTGAAGGGAAAGAAGATAGAGGGGAAAAGTAATGACTGTCAATGGGCACATTAGCCAATGGGCACTGAGTTTCTTAGGAACTGGTACAAATGTCCTAAAATCTATTATGGTGATGGCTATAGAAAATATGAATATAGTAATAACCATTGAATTAACTATAAATTGGTTGCTATTAACAGAAAAGTGAATGAAAATAAAAGTAACACAAAATACTTCCCTCAGGACTGTCTATTCTGATTGACTTAGAAAACTAAATTTTTGCTGACTTGGTATGAAATTGATTGATGTTTTTTATACCTCCCACCAGTATTAGGGATTGAACTCAGGACCTTGCACTTGCGAGGCAGGTGTGGCACCATGAAACTAAATCCTCAGCCCTAAATGGTGTTTTTCTTTGTGTGTGTATGTGTGTTTCATTTCAATCATTTGATAAATATTGAAAACTTTCTGTCAGCAGAAAATACTACTCAAGGTACATAGTTACATATGAAAACATACTGTCTGCCTTTCAGCAACTTGTTCTCTGATTAAAGAGACAGGGTATGAGCACATGACATGAAGAGATTAATTAATATTATGTCATCTTGAAATTGAAACATCAGCTCATATTAATGATTCCATTTGCTACAGGACAACAACTAGAAGTATTATTACTATAAATTTACTGGCACTGAAAGCCATACTTCTTAGTAGTAAGGGCTCTGGTGCTAGAGTGCCTGGTAGGAATTTGCCTCCACTACTTACTATTAGTGTGACTTTGTTCAGCTTACTTGTCTTTGTCTCAGCTTCCTCTTTTTAAAAATGCTGGTGACAGTTTTTGTAGAATGGGAAATTTCCAAAGGAAATTTGGTGTGGGAATGTAATGAGGGGAAGGAATAAATATGATTCTGAAATAAAATAAAAGAGCATGTGTATAGGGGGTGGGGAGATGTGGGTGGGTAGGGATGTGGGTAAAAATGAGAATTAACTTGTGTCACATACTGGTACAAATTCCCCAATGTTATGTGTGATTGTGAGATGTATATAAAATGTACCAATAAAGAATTGAAGTAAAAGAATAAGAAAAAATGCTGGTGATTATGATAGAAATTAAACCTACTTTAGAGGATAGTTATGAGATTTAAATGTGTTCATACATGTAAAGTGCTCAGGACAGGCCTTGGACATAGTAAATGCTCAATAAAAATAGTAGTTATGTCATTTCCAGAAGATAATGGGCAATCACTATGACACACATTTGAATATTTGCCTAAAGAAAAATTTTATATTTTACAAATCCTTCTTAACAGAGTTGTGATCCTTTTGGCAGCAGTACATATGGTAGGGTATCATTCCAGAATGTCAATGTGTCCTTGGCTCAGTGTATTTTGGATAGCCAGTATCCTACTTGGGCACAAAGTACAGGGTTCAAAGTGTTCTAGAAATCAATGAAAAATATTAGATAAAAATGGTAACTTTTCTGATGAAATTGTTTATTTTTCCTGTTTTCTATTTTTCAAAGTAATTATATTATTTTTCCTTTTCATATTTTTGTTAATATTTTAACAATTCAGTAATATGTAAGGAGCAACGTAGGGTTTTTTTTTTTGTTCTTTTGTTTGTTTATTTTTGGTGGTGGTACTGGGACTTGAATTTGGGCCCTTGTCCATGCAAAGGAGGAAATGTGCCACTCAGCTAAATCCTCCACCCTAAGACCAACATATGAACACAAATATGCTTATCACTCAGCTTTATCAAACTATAACCTTATGCCATATTTGCCTATGTTCTCTTGTTATAGAATATTGGTTCTGTAATATTCCCCTAAAGGCTTATGTTGTGAAGGTTTAGTCTCCAGCTGGTAATGTTATTGGGAGAGGACAGAAACTTTATGAGTTGGGGCCTCCTTGGAGGAAGTAGGTCATTGGAGATGTGCTCTTAAAGGATTCTTAGAGACTTTGGCCCCGTCCTCTTTCTTTGCATGCCATCTGCCATGAGGTGAGCAGCTTTGTTCCACCATGTGATCCCCACTAGGCTATCCTTCCTGATCATAACTTCAAAGTGATGGAGCCATGGGCTGAAACCTCTGGAGCCGTGAGCCAGAATAAATCTTTCTTCCTTAGAGGTTGATTATTGCAGGTATTTTGTCACAGCAATGAAAAGATAATGAACCTCTCTGGCTCTGTCTCTCTTTCTGTCTGTCTGTCTGTCTGTCTCTCTCTCTCTGTGTCTCTCTCCTTTCTGTGCTGGGAATTGAAACAGGACCTTGTGCAAGTGCTATCCATACCACTTCACATCCATCAAATTGGCAAGACTTTAAAAAGAACAATAAATTAACTATTTTCACAAGGATATGAAGCAATAGAAATTTTCAGGCATTGTTAGTAAGAATACAGTCATTTTATAGGGCTTGAACTCTTTTTAAGAGTTCAAACAATACACCCAAACTTCGTGCCTTGCACCTTTAATCCTAGCCATTTGAGAGCCTGAGGCAGGAGGATCATAAGTTGGAGGCCAGCCTGGGCAACATACCCAAACAGAGTGTCAAAAATTAAGAGTTCTAACATTATAGGCAGGTTTGACACCCCATATAAACCCTTTCTAGAATTCCTCCTGCAGGTGTCTCTTAGAGTTACCATTATCTTGAATGTTTTTGTACTACTACCACAATGAGAGTATTCATAAATAATACAGGATTGTCCTTCATATTTTAAAACTACATATAAACAGCAATCTGTACAAATCATTCAGCTTTTTGATTGGAAGACTCATTTACGCTGCTACATATACCTCTAGTACATCCATCTTCCCTGCTGTAGTGTTGCAGAGCACGTATATTTCCTTATCTAGTTTTGTGATGGAGACCATTTATACTGTTTCCATATGTCCTCTAGTAAAAATAGTGTTGCTATAAACATTCTGGGGCACATATGGAAGAGTATCTCTAGGTATCCTTCTAGAAATTATTTGCATCTTCATCTTTACTAGATATTGCCAAATTGCCCTATAAAATGACTGTATTCTTACTAACAATGCCTGAAAATTTCTATTGCTTCATATCCTTGTGAAAATAGTTAATTTATTGTTCTTTTTAAAGTCTTGCCAATTTGATGGATGTGAAGTGGTATGGATAGCACTTGCGATATGACCTGACATATATCAGGGACTCCTGTACGGGCAACTTACTGAAATTGATCAATATGGCACTTGGACACTTTCCCATTCATTGTTATTCAAATTCCTTCTGCTATGAAATTAGTACTCTTTATGTCTTTTCCTTATTTATTTTCATGAGGCTTTTTGTCTATTATTGATTTATAAGATTTTTTATTTTTTTGGGCACTAACCCCTTGTTTATTGCAGCTTGTGGCATATCTTTAATTTCATTAATGTTGTCTTTTATCATTCCAAAGTATATTTTTACTTTAATGCACTCAGGTTGGTCATTTCCACTTTTGGACTATGTTATTTATATACTACCGAAAAATCATTCCTTATCAGTGATTATGAATTCTCAAGTGAACTTTATTTTTCTGCCCAGAAAGTAGGCCTAAGCAGGAAACTAATGGACACAGTTTTTCCTAATCCACCTTTTAACTAAGGGAAAAGCTAATTAGGGATCCAGGCTTGACGGGGTGGGGGGTTGGTTGTAAGGCCTGTATCTTCTTACTGGCATGTATTGTGTTGGTTAGTATTAGATTCAGCTGAGAGGAAAAGAACTCCCAAATAATAGTGGCATAAGCAAGAGGAAAACTCATTTCTTCCACAACAGTTCAGAGACAAGCAGTCCAAGTCTGGTAAGTCTGGAAGTGTTTGTACTGACCACACTCTGAGGCACACAGACTCATTCTGTTTTATTATTCCACTGTACACAGCCTCTTATTTCTCAGATCACCTCATGGTCCAAGGTCCAGCTTTCACTTTCACATTCTAGTCAGCTAGGAAAAGTAAGGGGTTAAGAAGAAAGGACAAAGCATATGTCTTTTAAGAAAGTCTTGATAGTTCTGTGTGACTTTTTATATCCCCTTGGTCAGAAGTCAGTCATGGTAGTCTTTACTCTGGGTAGCTGAGTGTCCAGCTAAAAATTAAGAATTCTAGTACTACAAATATTAGGAATAAGTGACAGTTTTGGCCACTGGGCATGAATTTCATGTGGCTAGGACACGTAGACCTCTGATTTTCAGTTCCCTCTTTCCAACATCTTTTAAAAATTTTAATTGATTCCTTCCCCTCATCACATTCCCACACCAAGTTTCCTATAGAAATATTCCACTCTATAAAAGCTGTCCTACTTTCTAGAACTCATTTGCATCTACAGGTGTTCATGCCAGAGAGAAGATCCTGGAATTGTCTATCTGTGATCTATTGATTTCACTTATTAGTATATCCTCCAGGTGTCTCCATTTGCACCTAAATGGA
>PVIC010027290.1:0-23957 GCA_004025085.1 Thryonomys swinderianus
ATGACAGTTTAACATCCTTCCTTTTTATAGATTCCCACCCACTAACTCAACAGCTGTTTGGGGACAGGTTGACACTAGGGGTTTAGTTTGGGAGAAGGTTGACTAAATGCTTTCGAATAGCAGTCATATAATTTCTAAAATAACTGATCATGAATAATGAGCACCATATAGTTACTGAGTCAAAGAAATTAATGATTTAAATACCACCCAAATAAAGTGTGCTATTAGAGCCTTCTCTCTCATGAAATGAGATACATTTATCCACAATTCTCTTCAAAAATGTGGGTGCTAAATTCAAGGCAATGTAACATAAAACAATCCATGCAATCTGCTACACAGCCAACACCCTGGAAGGCCAGGTGTTCAACATATTCTAGCATCAGTTGTAAAATAACTCAAAAAGTGATGTTTTAAGAAGTATGACAATGGGCATCCTATTTGGACTGGAGCCTCCTAAATTGGGCCTGTGTAGTACAAGTCTTCTGTAGGCTGCCTAACCCTTCACAGAGCAAGTGGAGATCCATTTGCGACCTCAGTGTCAATGTCAGCTCTATTTATGTAACCAGCCAGCTGACCGACAACATGAGAGCAGAAGCTCCAGAGCAAGTGAGTGCTGCTGTATGGATTATTTTGTTCAGTCACGCACTTGCCTTACAAGGCAAGGAAGTGAATGTCTCCCAGTTCACTCGGAGGTTAAATAACCTACCATAGTCACATAGCCAGCAAGGACTTGAAACAGGCCCAGCGGCCAGCTTGCTGCAGCATGTCACAGTCAGTGCTTTCCCGATCTCTCCTGGAAGAGCAAGCCGTTGTCCTGAGATGAAGAACTGCTGGCTCCTATTGCAAGGACAAGGAAAGCGGAGCCACTGACATTGATCTGGAAATGGTCGGGTAGGTTTTTCTATGACCTGATGTAAAAGCAGACATATGCTTGCTGGACATTATGGCATTCAGGAGCAGCAGTACCTGTTACTAAGTGTCACTCCAATGTGTTGCTCCAACAGACAAGCAAATACACTTGGGGAATATTGCACCTAGACAATCTCTCCATGGCAGCTCATCTCATTCTCTTTTCTTCTCTAGACTTTGCTCATTAACTGTTCATTGTTCTTTTAGCCCTCTATTGGGAGAGCAGATGAGCAGGGGCCTGCCCTTCCAAAGTGCCTTCAAGTATAGTACAGAGCTTCAAATTCTGTCTCTGCTGACCTGAAACAGGAATCTGCTTCATTAGCATTGCTCAGAGTAGAGTGGACAGCATGGGTATTATCCACGTATTATCCCAGCAGTGGGGTTTTGCTGATGGGGACTTGCAAGCAGTGTTTGTGGTCTCTGGAGTTCCTCTCCTTTCAGAGAAATTATTGGGCAAAGCTCCTTTTCCAAAAATGTGTCTCTGTAGGATTACTTTCTTTGTCTTGTCCTCACCGAGTCTGCACCTTGGCTATATCATAGTACATGTCACCTTCCGCGAAAACTTCCTGGGTAGTGTGAGTGAAAATGAGTGGTCCCTCTCCCCAAGACAGCAAGTATCCCCAGAGCAGACATGCTCCTGATAGCTCTGGACTGCCTGAGAGCCTGGGGACTGTGCCTTACATGTTTGATGTTCCTGTCCCCTCTCCTGTTTTGCTTTCTGTCCTCGGACATATCTCGCTGGAAGTCTTTATATTGATGTTAGAGAGACTGCCAAACATCACAACAATTTACCTTTGTTTCTCAAGCTACTTTGCTCCAGTTTTTAATTTTTTCCCACTTTTTACTTCAACTCAGATGAAGAAGAAAGACTGCTGGCTTTGGGGTCTCTAGCCAGCTGTGCAGCAAGAGACATTTTACCTGTTTTATCAAACTCCTCTGAGTTTATCAATCTCCTCAAGCAGAGAAGAAGAAGGAAAGGGAAGAGAAGAGTTTTGATTTCCCAGTCATTTTTTAGTAATCAGCCATAACAGTTACCTAATTACAATGTCCTTGAAATTGTGCTGTGTTGGGCACTTCTCAGGTGACCCTAAATGGTCCTTGCTGTGCTGGTATTCACAGTTTTATACACCCCCCCCCCCAAGTATGCTGGCACTTCCATGTTTGGTGAAGGAAGAGTATGACATCTATCTTGTCAGCAGGCTTTTGGCATAGCTGGCTTTGATGAAGCAAGCTGGTATGCTGGGGAGGCCACATGGTAAGAAACTAAGGGTGGCAAATAACATAATAGCTCCTACAGCCCCAAAGTCTACAGCGAACTGAGTTCTGCCAGGGGCCACATGAGTGAGTTTGGAAGCACACTGTTCTACAGTTGAGCCTCTGGATGTGATCACACTCAACAGACCTGCCGATCAGCCTGGTGAGAGCCTCGTCAGAGGGCACAGTTCTTAATTGTCCCCCAGGTTTCTGGCTCAAAAATCTATGTGATAATCAATTTGTGTTTTTTTCATTCTCCAAATTCTGGGGTAATTTGTTATGCAGCAATAGGAAACTAATATAGGAGCATCATAGAAAGACTAAATGATCAATTGGCCTGCAACATGTTCCTACCCATGTGTAAGACCCATGAAAAATAATCATACTAGTTTTCCAATTGATATTATACCTCCATTCTCCAACTGTATCAACTCTGAAAATAGGCCAAAAAATTACAGGTGAACACATTGCCCCCCAGAACAAATAACTTGGCTTAACTTCTGTGTCAAATGCATAAAACAAGAGGTAATTACTAGGCAGAAAATAGCAAGTTAATACATGGTTATAATAAATTAATGTAAATGAACAAAGGACAAAAATATCAAATATCACCTGATTGAATCAGGTTAAAGTTAGAGAGAATGGCAGTCTAAACTGAGATTTGATACTAGGAGATGACTAAGTCATTTCTTCAGGAACAATGTGGGTGTCCTAGCTGGTTAAAATAGTTTCATTTGGGTTGGCTGTATCATCAGGAACAGTTCTTTGTTTTAGACAGTTTTCACTTTGTATAGTGTTTTTATCTTTAAATAAAGTGCTAATCGAGACTCAGATTCAGGAAAATTTCTGGCCCAATTACATTTAGTAGTACAAGTAATACAAGTAATTACTCTATTTCCCTTGGCTTTAAAAATTAGTCAAAGCTCACTCAGAAAATTTACATCTATTTGTTTCACTTTGTTATTTAATTCATTAACATTTATGTTCAATATAAGTTCCTTTATATAAATATTAGAAGTGAACATGTATATTTGTCAGTTCCATACTAATGTAATTACCGCTTTAAACTTCATTAACAAACTACAGAGGCTTATAACATTTTGCTTTTAGGTCAACACTATTCATGATACTATCAGGCCCCATCACCACTGTTTAGTGCTTGAAACAACATTTGGTCTTCAGTAGCCTTGAGCTTAAATTCTGTTCAGTTCACTCACTAATGAAGTGATCCTAACCTCCATGACATTCAGTTTCATAATGTCCTGCTACAGGAAGTTTACAAATAAATTAAAGGACATAATATAAGTGAAATGCTTCTTATAAGTTTGGCTTATAAGTAGCTGCTATGTATTTCATTGTTGTTGGTTTTCTATAGTTTGAACATAGCATTGCTAGGTGTCGGCTTTTGTTGTTTAGTCTTCATGTTCTCTGAACTTCCTGGATTTGTGGTTTTGCTCCTGTCTTTGATTTTGGAAGAATGTCAGCTCCCACTACTGCAAACATTTTTTCTACTTATTTCCTCTTTGATAGTCTCATTATAAATATGTTATGTTCTTTGTCTTTGTAACTGTCTCATAGTTCTTGGATATTCTGTACCTTCAATATTTTTTCATTGTATTTCAGTTTGGGAAGTTTCTGCTAGCATATCTTTCAGCTCACTGGTTTCTCCTTGGCCATGCGGTTTACTTATGAACCATCAAAGACATTCTACATTTCTGTTAGGATTTGGCTCCTTTTGAGTCTTAGAATTTCCATTTTTCTGCTTACACTATCCATCTTTTCTTGTACATTGTCCACTTTTCTCAGCAGAGCCTTTAGCACATTAATCATAGTTATTTCACATTTTTGGTCTGCTAATTTCAATATTTTTTACCTTATCTGAGCCTGATTTTGATGTTTAGTTTATCTCTTCAGATTGTGACCTTTCCTCCATTTTAGAACACTTTGAAATGTTTTGTTAAGAGCTGACCATAAAGTGTTGAGAAGTAGTAACTGAAGTAAGTAGGCTGTAAGTATGACATTTCATGATGATCTGGCCCGGAGTGAGCATGCATTTCCTGTATACTATAGCTGTAGGTGCTGCAAGCTTTAATTTTCTCAAGTGTCCATAAACTCCCCCATTTTATTGTCTTTATGTTTCCCCAGAAACTTCTTAAACAGAGTTTGAATACTGAAGTTATTTGACTTAACAATTCACTGCCATTATACAAGGGCCTCTGATGCAGGGGTAGAGTGCAGGAGAAGGGGAGCCATTCTGGGATCCCATGATTAAGTCTTGGTTTTGTTTGTTTTTGTTTGAGGCAGGGTCTTGATTTGTACTTCAGGCTGGCCCTGAGCTCACTATGCAGCCCAGGCTAGCCTTGAACTCACAGCAATCATATTAGTTTTCCTGCCTCTGCCTCCCAAACTCCCAAGGGCTGGGATTAAAGGCATGAGCCACCACACCTGGCATTTTGGTATGTGGTACTGACCACCACACCCAGCACTGTGGTATGTAGTTACCAGGGATCAAACTCAGGGCCTTGCACTTGTAAGGCAGAGGCCAGAACTACTAAGCTAAATCCTCGGCCCATTTTGACCATGATTCTGAGCTATGACATTCACAAGTGTTCCCCAGCTTTTATTTTCTCCTTAGGTGAGACAAGGAAAGAGAGGAGAAATTCAGTAATTCTCTTTCTCCCAAATCAGATAAGGCTTGGTAAATTATTTTCTCTTGGTGCTGACTTTTTTTTTTCTTTTATGGTGAACAATGCTCTGAGTTTATTTAAAATTCTTACTTTTGTATATCAAAATGGTTACCTTTCCCTTTGATGTGGCCAAGCACTAAGTTAATTTTTCTCTGATCTTCCCACTGAGACTCTGGCAGGGATTCTAGTGGTGTAATTCACAGAAGAGTTGGAGCCCCACTCATACTGGGCCCTCACAGGTTACTCAGCCATCAGCAATGCCCTGAAGTTACTCTTTAAGTGTTCTTACTGCTGGGTCTAACAGCTTCTGCATCAGGTAAAGCAATCTGTATTCTCTGGATTTCCCTGGCTGTCCAGTTTTTGGGGGTGGGAGTTCATCCTGTGACCTCAATCACCTGATGGATGTCATTAGTTTCCAGTTTGTTCTGCTTTTTTATTGTTGACAGGGCAGGAGTGTTGACTTCCAAACTTCTCATATGTTGGAGTAGAAACCAAATGTTTCTGATGTCAACTATATTTCAAAGTTTTGAATAAAGTACAGTCTTCCCAGCTAGAGAGATTTATAAATCTAGAGATGTAGAACTCCAATTGTTCAAAATGTTTCTGCCATGCCTCTTAATTTCCTAACATTATCAATCAGATTTTATGATCTCACACAATTCAGAAATAGACCAATGACTTCTCGTCTTTGGAAAGCACAAATATTACAAATATTATTATTCATTTTATAAATATCCCTATCATTTAGTCTAGCTGACAAGTAATGAGTAGTTAGGAAACAGAAAGTTCCCTCAGTGTAAATGGTAGGTAGGAAAGGAATTATTTTTTTCTATTTAGAATTGAATGAAACATCTAATTAGAATACTTGTTTAAAAATCAGTTCTGGGAACTTTAGAGGAAAAATAATGATAAACACGGTGTACTGGTTTTCTGGTGGCACATAACAAGTTACCAAAAATAAATGAATTAAAACAGTAGTATTTATTAGGTCATAGTTATGTACGTATAAGGCTGGGCAGGCTTGATTAGGTTCTATGCCAGGGCCTCACAAAGCTGAAGTTAAAGTGTCAGTTGTCCTGGTTCTTAATCTGGACATTCCCTGAATGAATTCACTTCCACATCATTTAGGATGCTGATTGTCTTTAGCTTTTTGAGTTTATAGTAATAAGGCCCTATTTCCTTGCTTTTGTCACTGGAGGATTTCTTAGTTCTTATAGGCTGCTTTTCTCTATTTGTACATCATCCTTTCCATCTTTAAAATCAAGAATGATACCTCAACTGTATCTTACAGTACAAATTTTCTGATTTTCTTCTTTCCCAGACAGAGAATATTCTCTGCTTTCAACAGCTCATGGGACCAAGTAATGCCTGCTCAGAAATTCTTCCTGTTAAGATCGATTATTCTGTATATAATATAACAGAGTCATGGAGGTGACATCTCATAGCATACCCAGGTTTTGAGAACTGAGGCAAGATATATTTAGAGGCCAACCTAGATGTCGGGATATGTAGGAAACCCTTAGGATGAGAAGTCAAGAACATGTGATGTGTTGGGAATTTTTCTAAGAACTGAGTCAGTTCGGTCTGCAGAAGTGTAAAAAGAGATACCAGAATCCAAATCTTCAAAGGTGGCATGTAGAAGAGATGGCATCCATGTACTCCCCTCACAAAGTGGATTCGGCCATGAGGAGGTCTTCAGCACCATTATTTGGCAAGAGTTTTGGTAGGGTTTGGAGATGACAGGCAGATCACCATGGGGATGGAAAACTCTCATTTATCTCTAGATAACTAAACTTGAATGACTGTGTAGGAAAAAAATCTATATTGTCTCATTACATACATATGCTTATGTTGTGCTGATTGGTAGGTTTCTGTATCATTTATATTTTAAAGGAGGTGGCATAACAAAGAAACTAAGTAATTTGTCCATCAGGCAACTGTACAAGGGATCAAAGTCATGTTCAGAGATACATGTCTCCATTAATATTCATGTTATCCCAATCTCATTCTGCCTATCCCTGGCTGGAGAAGACCCCTGAGGCAAGATCCTGCATTCTTTACCAGCAAAGTACAGTATGGGACACAGTTCTTCCATCTCCCAGTCTGGTTTGTCCTGAGAGTCTAGTCGAAGGATGCCCAAGTACCCGCTAAACCAACATGAGGGGTTCATCACAAACCAGTGCACTGTGGATTGAGCATGCGCCTCACATGACCTGGCAAGCTACTTCCCTTCCAGGTTTCTTTTCAGATTGTACAATTCCAGTTCAAAGGTTATCTTTTTTTTTTTTTTTTTTTTTTGAGACAGGATCTCACTTTGTAGTTCAGGCTGGCCCTGAGCTCACTATGTAGCTCAGGCAAGCCTCTAACTCAGCAATCCTACTGTCTCTGCCTCCCGAGTGCTGGGATTACAGGTGTGAGCCACCACGCCCGGCTCTGTGCTATGTGGTATTGATTGCTGGTGGGCATGAGTCACCATGCCCAGCACTGTATGTGGTTACCGGGATCGAACTCAGGGCCTTGTGCTTGTGAGGCGGGCGCTGGAACCACTGAGCTAAATCTCCAGCCCCAAAGGTTATCTTTATAACTTGAGGGACAGAAACATTGCAAAGGCTGAGTTGGTTTATTCCTGGAGACTGGTGCTGAGCCTACTAGGATCACATTAATCTTCAGGTTTCCCCCCGCAGTGAAGACACGTTTCCTCTGATAATTGAAAAACAAATTTGATTTATATCCCCCAGTGTCATTGCTTCTACTGGACTCCCTCAGTGGAGAAATCTGGGTGACAGAGAAAGGGCCTAGTTTTGAAAAAAGACAATTTGGAGACATTTATGGAGCAACTACAATAAAAGAGTGAAAGAAATGTTTATAGAAGGATTTCAACACCTTTTCAGAGATCATAGGGCTGGATGGGATGGGAGGCAGAGAGAGCTCAGGCACAGAAAGAGAACCACGCAGAGCCTTTGTCCCAGAAATACCACTTGCTGAGTCCCATACATGCTAAGAACTTGATACATGTCTTCCTTTCATCCTCTCAACATCCCTGCCAAAGGTTGTTTTATCCAGAGTTTTCTAAAAGTCCAGAAAGATGGGTATCTTGCCCAGGTCACATAGCTGGCAAATGTCTAAGTGATGATTTGAACTTGAGCTCAAGTGTGTCTTGCTCTAAGACCATATTCTTTGATATGCTTCACAAAAGGGACCTTCTCTTTTGGGCCTGCTCTCTAAGATCGCTGTAGCCTAAGAGTATAAAGTAGGACACCTCTGCCAGAAGGGAGGAGAAGAATATATATCGAAGCCACCCAAGACATATGGTACCTGTTCAAGCAGTGACACTAGGGAAATTTTTTGGGGGGTTTATGGTGTGAACTGTTAGCATTGTTTGCCTTATTTTCCTCAGGGTATGCCTGGAAGCCAAGATAATCATCCATTATGGCTGTTTTAGGGTACCCAGGTGATAATAGGAAGCCCTCTCAGCCTAAAAATCTTGCTGTAGTTCAGAGATAGCCAAACTTTTCTCTAAAGGGTCAGATAGTGTTTCCTCCTTCATGAGCCAGATAATGTCTGTTGCAACTCCTTAAGTCTTCTGTTCTAACAGGAAAGCTGCCAGGGCCAATGCTGCCTAAATGAATGGGGTGTGACTGTTCCAAGAAAACTTTCTTTATGAACACTGAAGTTCAAATTCCATAGAACTTTCACTTGTCTTAAATTATAATTGTTCTTTTGAATTCTCTATTTTCAAATTTTAAAATGACAGAACCATTCTTAGTTTGTGGGCTGTACAAAAACAAGTGGAGATGTGGAGTTAGTAACTCATGAGCCACAGTTTGCTAATCTTTGCTGTAGAGGTTAACATTTAATTTTATTTTTCCTTGTATAATGATGGTTTACTTTCAGAATATTTTAAAAAGTACAAAGAAAATTGATTGATAACCAATTAGTGAAAACTACAGAATATAAGGACAATTTCAACCAGACTAACACCAATTTTTGGTCATGGGCATTATCCACAATAAGGTTTATTACTTTTTTTTTTTTTTGAGACAGGGTCTCACTTTGTAGTTCAGGCTGGCACTGAGCTCACTATGTAGCCCAGGCAAGCCTTGAACTCAGCAATCCTCCTGCCTCTGCCTCCCGAGTGCTGGGATGACAGGCGTGGGTCACCACACCCAGCGTAACTACTTTTTTATGAAAGGATTTATTTTAATTGATATGTTTAGATTAATATGCAATTATAAGACAATCAGAAATACTCCTTATGTTGTTTGGCTAGTTTTCCTGTTTCATGTTATTTGTAACCTTTTAAATGCTGCAGTGTAATATCATTGCCAGACTATTGACATTAATGAGATCTACTCATATTATTCAGATTTCCCCAACTTTATTTGTACTGGTATGGGAGCATTTGTGCATGTGTGTTCAATTTGATCACTGCAAGGATCCTTCCTGTTGCCCTTTTTATAACTACAGCCGCCCCCTTTCCTCATCCCTAATCCCTGGCAACCACGAATCTCGTCTATGTTTTTAGCATTTTGCTATTTCAAGAATACTATATAAATGGTATCATACAATGTATAAGCTTTTGATCTTAGCTTTTCCACCCAGAGTAATTCCCTAGATATACATCCAGGTTTTGTGTCTCAATAGTTTGTTCCTTCATATTGCTCCATAGTGTTCTGAGGTACAGGTTTACTTAGTTGATTGAACCTTTCACTTGTGCAAGGATATTCTGATTGTTTCTACATTTGAGTTAACATGAATAAAGCTTCTCTGAATGTATAGAGGCATTTTTCAGGGATAAGTGCACAAGTGCAATTTCTTGTCTATATGGTAATCACATACTACTTTTAAAAATTCCCTTTGCACATAATTTAAAATATGCTTTCTTTTTAACATTACCACAAAACACTCTGTAACAAATGACACCACTGTAAAGGGCTTTTAAACATTCCCTGCAATCTTGTATCCTCGTTTTATAGACCCAGAAACTCTAGACTACAGAACCTACCTGACCCCAAAGAGTTAGTCACCAGAGACAGAATGATCGGTGCTGGCTGAGCCTGGACAAGAAATCATTTCTTCTGTCTCTCCCATCAGTGTTCTCATCCCAATATCCTGAGCCAATAAAACTACAGACTGAAGCAGCCAGTGACACAGTGTTTCTCATCATGGGAGAAAGCACAATGTTGGCTTGGCTCTTCGGGACCCTATGAGCTCACATCCAGTGGTTTGTCCTTGCTATAGCCTCCCTCAATGGAGCCTTGTGTGGCTTGTTCTCTCAGAACTCGAATCTGCCTCATAGGCCAGGCAAGTGATCGGGGACAGCAAGCGTGAACATGCAAACCTTGTTTAATAATTCTCCAGGGTGTGCATGGGAACTGGAAATTAAAGCTCAGTGACCGCGGTGAATGCTCCCTGTTCATCAGGCCCCTAGGGCTTCTGCAGCTGTGAGGTTACCAAGTTGACTGTACTGATGATGAGAGAGCCTTGCACTTGTTTTGATAAATTACAATTCTGAAAGTCTGAGCCTTACCAGACTAGTTTCCTGGTTGGGCCACAGAACTTATTTCATTTTTGTCTTGGACTTGGAGATTGTTCTTTCTATTCCACTGGCCACTACCAGAATGGCAGATATTCTACCATCTTTCACACTGTCCCCCAAATCCAGGAGGCACTGCAACAATGCAGCCATATCTGATACCACTGCTACTCAGTGGAGCCACGAAACTAGTAGTATCAGAATCCGCATCAGCACCCTGGTGGACATACTAGACAGGCAGATTCTTGGGCTGCAACTCAAGACCATTTAGGATATGAAAGGAAGTCAGAGAATGGAAGAAGACATGAGGGAGGAAGGTGACGGGGAGGTAAAAGTGATTAAGATGTGTCATGTATATGGACTAACTCCCTATGATGAATATATTTATTGTATCTCACAAACATCTACTGACACAAAAAGAAAGAATTTCTGCCAAGAAGTCAAGCAAACTGCTTTTCCCTCTCACCTGGAGATTCTGAAGCTTATTGAGCACTACCACTGTCTTCAATTACTTTAGAAATACATATATATATATATATATATCTATATCTATATATATATATATAGATATAGATATAGATATATATATTGAGACAGGCTCTCGCTTTGTAGTTCAGGCTGGCCCTGAGCTCACTATGTAGCCCAGGCAAGTGCCAAACTCAGCAATCCTCCTGCCTCTGCCTCCTGAGTGCTGGGATGACAGGCATGAACCACCCACCCCGGTACTTTAGAAATATTTTAAGTAGATAACAGAAAAGCAAGTCATACCTGCCAAAATAATGTTTTAAATCCCAATGGAAAAAAAGTTTCCATCTTTTTTGTCAATTACACACTCTTATGAGGATATGGTCTGTATTGATAAGCCTGAGTTCATTCATTTCTTTTTAAATTACCAGGGAATGAACCAAGGACCCAGTGCATGCTACACAACCATGCTGCCATTGAACAACATCCCTAGTCCTTTTTAAATTTTATTAAATTTTGAGATTTAAATTTTTTAAAATTTTGAGACAAGTTCTCACTAATTTGCCCAAACGAGCTTCGAACTTACCATCCTATCTCAAGATCCATACTAGCTGGGATTGCAAGTACTGTAATGCCACTATGCCTTGGACAGTTATTACTTCTGAAAACAGACTATAGTTGTCTTCATGTATGCAATGTTTGATGCTTCTAAACAAAATATTCAGCCTGTGCCTTTTCTTAGTATCCCCTTAAAATTCTATGTCAAACTGTGATTTCCTTAGAGACAGGAAATGTACATCTCCATAGCCTAAATACATAATTAATAAATTGTTGTTAGTGAACAAATGAATAGGTTGTGTTCTTTTATACTGTACTTGCTCTTTCCACCAATAAATAGTGTACTTTAAAGTTGGAGAAGATGTAAATTATGTTTGTACTGAATTCTTGAAAATTTGTTTATTGTCCTTAAATAGGCAGACATTTCCCTGAGTATAGTATGCTAATAAAAATTGCTGAGGGCCAGACATTTAGCTTAGGGGTTCCAGTGCCTACCTACCACATACAAGGCCCCTGGTTCGATCTATACAACAATACCAGGCGTAGTGACTCACACCCACCAGCAATCAGTACCACACACCACAGTGCCCAGGGTGGTGGTTCTTGCCTGTCATCCCAGCACTAGGGAGGCAGAGGCAGGAGGATGGCTGAGTTCGAGGCTTGCCTGGGCTCCATAGTGAGCTCAGGGCCAGCCTAAACTACAACGTGAGACCCTGTCTCAAAAAAAAAATTACTGAATATACAAAATATTTAAATAGCCAAATTAACTGCAACTGTGGTGATACTGCTTAGAATCTAAATTTTACTACGAACATTATCTTCATAGGGATGTGTGAAAAACTAATTTAGTACTGTCATATTGAATATGTTTAACCTATATCACTACTTACAGAATATATGTTTGGTGAGATTTGTGGGTAAACCAAGGTGCTGTGATACAGCTATGTTCATTCCAAAGGGTCCCTCATAGAGCAATGAAAGGAGACAAGGAATACCCAACTAGGTGAGCTCACAGGATCTAGCCTCTACTGAAATTTTTCCAACTAAGAAAAAAGATAGTACAGCTTCATTAGATGACTGAAATTACAATGTTAAGGGACATCATAGGCCTTTGATGTTGAACTTTTAAGTTTTCTTGCCTCTTTGGTTATTGTGTATGATTGAGAATAACTGACACATCTAACAAAAGAATGATAAAAAAAAAAGCCTCCTTCAGCACTCGGGAGGCAGAGACAGGAGGATTGCTGAGTTTGCGGCGGCCTGCCTGGGCACCATAGTGAGATCAGGGCCAGCCTGAACTACAAAGCGAGACCCTGTCTCAAAAGCAAAAAAAAAAAAAAAAAAGCCTCCTTGAAAGATCAGGAATGTGAGAATGAAAAATACAACCTCATGCTTAAGAACATAAGATAATAGCAAGGAAGATCTCTGCTCTTTAATTTTCATCTGAAGGATGAGAAATGCTAAGTGTTTTTCCCCCCCAGTGGTCTCTGTGATAGAGACTTCAGACAAATACAGGGTTCAAGGGTTTTTTTTTTTTTTGTCTACTTTAGAGTAATATAGGAAACCATTTGTCTCTGCTTTAGAATCCAAGAGTTAGAAAAAAGAAATTTAGATATGTTTATGATAAGCAGACTTTAACAATAAAAGACTTTGGAAAACAGCTGTAGCTGCTAGCCCCCTTCAGAAGTCAATATGTTTTTCTATGCCATTAAAAGAATACAACCTTGAGAGTGACAGAAAAAAGAAATGACCAAAGACATCAATTTATTTAATTCTTTATTGCTGCCATCTTTGTGTATTTATAGAAACAGGAATTTTTTGTTGATTAGGGTTTTGCCCTATTGAAATGTGTCTTCAGGACATGTATATTTTTAAAATGACTAACATGTTTCTGATCCAAAAGAATATACAAAACTAGGCTGGGCAAGCATCATCTTCCAAACAAATTTTAACTTTGTGTTTAATTTGTACAAGCATTTTAGATCATTTGTCTCCAGGCAAAATTCTCAAAAGTTAGTTTTGAGCCAACATGTGTTACAACACTTGCCTGAAATCACTGAACATTTTAGTACCATTAATGCTAATTCATTTGAGCAATGGTTCACATGGAAACCTTTAGCCACATCTAGTTCAGATGGACCTTTTCAAAGTATAGAGATGTTCATTGTGAATGAAGGGACAGGGTGATAGAAAATAAATGTCTACCTTCAACCCTGGTAAATCATTGTCTCTACATGCTATAAATCCTCTTCATTAGCTGTAGTAACAAAAGCATCTTAAATTCTCCCCACATTCTCAGGTCTCTGAAGTAAGTACAAAATATTCTGAATGTTTTGGAGTAAAAGCACTATTAACCAACAAATTCAAAAGGGGGACTACTGAGACTACAAGAAGCAATAAATGCTGGCAAGGATGTGAAGGAAAAAGAACACTTTTACACTGTTGGTGGGAATGTAAATTAATGTAGCCACTATGGAAAGTAGTATGGAGGTTCCTCAAAACACTAAATCCAGAGCTGCCATTTGATCCAGCTCTACCACTCCTCCATATACAGCTGAAGGAAATAAAGAGATATTTGCATATTCAAGTTTACTGTGGTACAATTCACAATAGCTAAGGTATGAAAACAGATGCTCATTAACAGGTCAATGGGTTAATAAAATGTGGTAGGTGCGCATGGTGGCTCAAACCTGTAATCCCAGCATTTGGGAGGCAGGAGGATTGCTGAGTTCGAGACTTGCTTGGGCTACATAGTGAGCTCAGGGCCAGCATGAACTTCAAAGCTAGACCCTGTCTCAAAACAAAACAAAACAAACAAAATAAAATGTGCTATAAAGAGTGGAAAATTATTGAGCCACAAAAAGTAATGGAATCATGTCACTTGGAGGAAAATGGATGAGATCACCATGTTAATCAAAATAAGCTAGACTTTAAAGTCAAGTGTAATATTTTCTATCATATATAGAGTTTACAAAAAATAGAATGATGACAAATATAGAAGAGAAACTATTGGAGCAAAGGAAGGGAATATAGGGAAGCAGGATAATGGGAGGGTGGGTGAAAATGATCAAAATATGTTATATGCATGTATGACTACATTAAAATAAAATAACTTCTGTATAATATGCAGTAATAAAAAATTGCCTTCCCACTTTTGGCAATGGTGGAACGGGAAAGATCCAGCTCCACCATGGATGTCTTTAATAGTGAGCTATAATTGCTAAATTTATTATAATCGATGACTTCAAATTTCTACATTGAATTCTTTTCTTCCTGTCTTAGTCACTTTCCCCAATGCTGAGACATCACACATGATACCCACAATTTAAAGGAGAAAGTTTTATTTTGACTTGAAGTTTGTAGATGTTTCAGTCCAGAATCAACTGGCACCAGGCAGAATAATATGGTAGAAGGGTCTAGGCAGATGAAAGTTCCTAATCCCACGGTGACCAGGAAGCAGAGTCAAGGGAGGGAGATACAAGTCTTCTGGGCCACACTCACAGTGACCTACCTCTTTCAACCAGGCCCTATCTCTTAACAGTAAATCAACTATAAGCCCTCATAATCTAATCACCTTCCAAAGATCTTGCCTATGATTTTTTGAGGACTTAGGGGGATATCTAGATATAACCCATAACATTCTACCCCTTCCTCCCTAAATACTTATTTTTATCTCTTTACAAAAAACATATTTAGGGGCCGGAGATTTAGCTCAGTGGTTCGGCACCTGCCTCACAAGCACAAGGTCCTGAGTTCAATCCCGGTAACCACAAACAATGGTGGGCGTGGTGACTCACACCCACCAGCAATCAATACCACGTACCACAGTGCCGAGCGTGGTGGCTCACGCCTGTAATCCCAGCACTCCGGAGGCAGAAACAGGAGGATTGCTCAGTTCGAGGCTTGCCTGGGCTACATAGTGAGCTCAAAGCCAGCCTGAACTACAAAGTGAGACCCTGTCTCAAAAAGAAAAAAAAAAAAGAACATATTTAGCCCATCTCTTGGAGTTTCCATAGCCCCACAATTTTAGTGGTGTTGAGAAGACCAAGTCCAAAATCTCCTCTGAGACTTAAAGCAAATGCTCAGTTGTGAGCCCTTTAAAAATAAAATGAAAAGAAAGTTAAATATTGCCCAGATACAATGGCAAAAGACATACAATCCTATTCCTATTCCAAAGTGAAGTAATAAAGGGATAAAACTAATGGGACCAGACCAAGACTGAAAACTATCAGGACAAACATTAAATCCTGTAGTTCCACCTTCAGCACCCAGGGCAAGTTCTGATGACATGTGAGGTCCAAAGGGCTTGGATAGTCCTGCCCCTATAGCATTGGCAGTGGTTGCACCTCTCTTGGGCTCTCTCTCTTGGGTTGTTCTCTGTTAACTCCTGGTTATGTTCCTGTAAACATTCCACACTCTTGGCTTCGTCAACTTTCTGAGGTATCCACTGCATTTTTGGCTTTAATCTCACAACTTAATGCACTGCCTTCTCAGAGGCACACTCCCTGAGGTCCCACACCTTCTCCTGAAATCTAAATGAAAGCCTCCCTGATCCAACAAACCCTATATCCTGCATGCCTGTGAAACTAACACTATGTGAATGATGCTAAGATCTATTGAAAGCTCTAGCAATAAACAGACCTCATCATTTGCATCATGAGTGCAGGGACCGTTGGGCTCCTGGATGGCTAAAAACTGAATGAAATCCCAGGGAGCCAATGTTGTTGGTGACCTTTCTTGAGCTGGGTGCCCTGCAGTTTTCTAATCAGTTTTTAACCTTCTACTCTTTTTTTTTAAATTTATTTAGTTGTTTTGTTTTGTTTTGTTTTGTTTTGTTTTGTTTTGAGACAGGGTCTCGCTTTGTAGTTCAGGCTGGCACTGAGCTCTCTATGTAGCCCAGGCAAGCCTCGAACTCAACAGTCCTCCTGCCTCTGCCTCCCTAGTGCTGGGATGACAGGCATGAGCCACCACACCCAGCTTTAGCCTTCTACTCTTTACAAAAGTTTTTCGATGATTCTTGACATGCCCTCAAGTCATTTTTCCTAATGTTCTGATCCAAAGTATTTTGTTGTTGTTGTTGTTGTTGTTTTATGTACTAATCTTTTCAGCAACCAAGCTCTTTTGGTCAGTCTTTGCAGATACTTTCTTTCTAAGAAACTCAAAACTTTTTTTGCTTAACTTTTATTTTTAATTGATTTTATTGGTACATTTTAGATACATGATGATCCCATTCAACACTGAGGGTTTGTACCAGTATATGACACATATTGATTCTCATTTTGTCCCATTCCCCTACCCTCCCTGTAATTCCCCACCCCCTATAGAAACTCAAATCTTTTAAAATCACTCAGCTGTGCTATTTGCTCTTGATTCTCAATATAGAGGTGACCAAAAGTAACCATGCCACAGCCTGAAATTTAAATTCCCTTTAAAATTTCCTCTAGGAGATTAATTAGTCCACTTCCCTTTATTTCACTTTCCCATAGTTAAAGGACATGAGCAAAATGTAAATCATTTTCTGCCAAAATATAACAGATATGGCTTGAAATCTAACTGCCAGTGGAGTCCTTGTACCCAACTGAAACCTCCTGATTCTGGTTTTTACTGGCTGATTTTTTTTTTTTGAGACAGGGTCTTGCTTTGTAGTTCAGGCTGGCACTGAGCTCACTATGTAGCCCAGCCAAGCTTCAAACTCAGCAATCCTCCTGCCTCTGCCTCCCTAGTGCTGGGATTACAGGCGTGAGCCACCATGCCTGGCTACTGGTTGAATTTTTATCAACATTCTGAGCTTTGACCAGCATCTCGCATCAATCTCTATTCACAATATTCTGGTGTTTCTGTAGCCAACATCTCCAAACCTTTCCAATCTCCTCCTCCAAACAAGTTCCAAAGGCATCTAAACCACATGGTCAAGTAGAGTCACAGTAACAATCTTACCTCTCTGGTACTGAAATCTGTCTTAGTCACTTTTCTCATTGCAGATATGATACCTTATACCCACAATTTAAAGGAGGAAAGATTTATTTTGGCTCACAGTTTGTAGAGCTTTTAATCTAGTAGTTGGCTGACTGTAAGGCAGAATGGCATCATTGAAGTATCTGGACTAAGAAAAGCTGCCCATCTCATGGTAACCAGGAAGTGGAGAGCAAAAGGAAGGCCAGAAAGGGAGACACAGCCTTCTGCATCATGCATGTAGTGACACCTCTTCCTACTAGGCTCCACCTCTTAACATTAAATAAGCTATGAACCATCATAATCCAGTCACCTTCCTAAGGTCCTGCCTTTAATCCCATGAGGGTTTAGGGTGATAGCTGGATATAAACCATATTACCTCCCCAGTCCCAAGGCAGTAGATGTTCTTTTTCTCTACCCCTCAACTATTTCCCTTTGGGACACACTCTTTTCCTCCCTTTCATTTTCATAAATTCAACATCAAAATCCGGAGAGAGCAATAAATAAATAGATGCTAAGAGGAAAGAAATTACTACAAACTAACACTTCCACATTTGTTCCTTTTGGCCTATTGGAATCTCTCAATTAGTCCTTATCTTAATTCTCTGGTAAATTTCAAGAACTCTTATAATCCTCAAATTAAGGATGTACTGGTATTTTTCCCTTGGGAGTTCCCTGGAAGACTCCCGACTCTGTGCAACTCAAAACCCTGAGTTAAAGCCCTACTTTATGGAATAACATGAAAATATGCTTCCAGACAGGCTCTTTTGTAACATTCTCCAAGTTACAAGACCAATATGTACAGCTATTACCTCTGTGCTCTTCTTATCAGTAAGCTAGCGAGTCATTTTAGTGTCCATTATCTCTTAGGCCAATCTCTTCTCGGATCTGGGATGATAAGTGGTTGGTTTTGTTTTTCCTAGAGGTACAACCTTTGTTTCATGGCTGTCATATTCTTGAACAGTTCCATTGGCTTCAAGTCCTAAATTTGCCATAAGAAAAAGACAAAATTGGCCATCGAGAGACTCTGGAACACAGCCAGGCCATTGGAATGGAAGCAATGGTCTTTGCTCCCTTGAAGCTTATCTGTACTGAACATGTGCTCGGTTTAAAGGGCAAATAAATCGCCCATCCACTTACCCAGTAAGATAAATGTGCAGGGAAGGAAGTAGTAAACCTCTGCAAAGCAAACTGAACTAGGCCACAAAACTAAGACCAATGAGCAAAACAATGGCAGGCCATGGATCTCATATTCAGTCATTGGAAATGCAGTTTCTTTGAATGTGCTAACATGAACTTACAATTCACACAGCCCAAAAGACAACAAATTCCACAGGAATCTAGTATACTTTAGTTCTAATGCCATCCTTGGAAAAGGTCAAGAGAGTAGAAAATATGATCTTTATAATTTCTGTGTACCCAAAGGGCCAATTCTCTATTAAACAATCATAAAGAGTGGTTGTTTCAGGGAAACACTAACAGAGTCTTTAAAAATAGTCAGTAGATTCCAGTGATTTACGTCATAAAGAAACAGGACCATCTTAAGTAACACATGGGCAATAAAAGCAAGCAGATGTTTGCATTCTAACTAAGGCACTAATGGAGGTGCTATGGCACTCTGTCAAAGCACAGTTTACCATCTTCAGATTGCCCACTGGATTTTTAAATACAGCTGCATAATTGTAAGCCAAAAACTGGCAACCTTTCCCTGGCCATTCTGAGTCTCATTCCTTGCTGCAGGTAAGAACTGATAACTCACTCTGAGCACTCTGTGTCAAACTACTTTTCTGAAATAGGCCTTGAATTGTGTGATTGACTGTAAGATGAAACCTGGCCATAAAAACAATTACTTGGATGGCTAAATTACAAACATAAGTTATTATGAGCAAAGTCACAGTAAAAATGAATGAGTAAAACCAAACCCAAAAGAATTTCATGTGCAGGCTGAAAGTCTGGCAGTTACTTAATCAAGCAACGGGTATTCCATGAAAGCTTGACAGCAGACACAGATTCACATGCAGTCTTTTCCTTTCCTCTCTCTTGCAGAAATTCAAAGCCTTTTATAAATATTAAACCAGGTACTGCTGGTTCAGTAAATGACTTCTGGGAGTGTGGAAGGCATCTGGAGGATTAACTCTTTAGGCTAGGAAGCTATCCTTCACTGACCTAGCATAATTGTTTATTAAATCAGGAAGAGCCAGCCTCCTCTGGAGTACCTCACAGCTTAGGAACCCTGGATTCCTGCCACTCAAGCATTTAAAAAGGGACGTTTAAAAAGCAAATTGCCATTACTCTACTGTTGCAGAGTAAGACAATAATAAAGGTTAAAGAAGCTTGTCATCTTGAGGGATCAGCTTCACTAGATCCCACCAGAATGTATCACAGAGCCATTCTTAGGAACTCACCATTTGGGTGGCCATTATCAAAATATGAGCTAACACCTACCCTCTCTCACTTTATTTTTGCCTTCTTTCCGTCTCTCACCTTCATGTCTGTGGTCTGTACTCCTTTCAACTAGATAGCTGAAGAAAAATGTTCTTCCAGCCATCTCCCATGACACAGTGCCCACTATGGCTTCATTCACAGTTTTGATTCATTAATGTTACCTTCTCATTCCTTAATTCTCTTTCTTGCTCAATTTTTAAATATTGCAAGCATTTCCTCTGAAATGTCTTTCTCGCTGCTTTTGTTTTCTCTCTTTCTCTGCCTCTAGGATTTTCTAGCAATTTGTGGCTCGACCATTCTTTTTCCTGAACTTTTCATTCTGCAGCTCTTTGGCATCTGTTTGCTGGAATTTTGTTTTTAAATGGGGACAGGAGCTCTGTTGAAGAGAGGAGAGTAGATGTTTGCTGATTTGGGATCTCCTCTCTTTTAACATATCCTGCTTATCTTTTCTATTTCTCTGTTCTTTTTTCCCTTGACCTCTTTGGCCTTCAACTAATGTTCTAAATCACTATTCTTGTAAAATGCCCAGTACTGACTTTGCGACTTCAGTAAACAATGGCTGAAACGTACCCTCCTTAAAAGAGAGAAACTTTCAAATAGATACAAACACTTGTATTTATGTATTGCACAGAAATGTACATAGATGCATACAATGTGATATTGACAGTGACATTAGTAGATAAAATTATATCTGGATAATAAACTGGATGTACTAACACCAATCTTACTAGATAAATTTACTAGGATTTGAAACACCATTAAAATTCTTTTTTAATAAAAGCATATTTTAGAATATAATAGCCACATTTCACTAAACTCACTAGTATTACACATTAGACAAAGTTAACTTGCAAATTCTTCATCCACAGCAATAAATTATATATCACACACAATTATTTTCTTCACAAAAAGACTGGTCATTTATAAATAAACTTTTGTATAATTTAAAACTGATATGTTGACTTATGCTACCAAAATACAGGCTGGAGTAAGCAGAGAAACAAATAAATCAAATAGACAAGTATATATAAAATGGGTCCTTTCAGAGATAACATGGGACAGATTTTATTAACTGATTTATGACCTGCAGTCTGTTGGCAGAGGCCTTCTTCCTCCCCAGATTGTCTTTCCAAGCAGGATAAGCAGAGCAGAAGGCTCAATGGTATACAAAGCTCACATCTTTATCTCTGCAAGAGTTTGATTTGGAGGTCTGGAAACAGAATTCTCACCATTTTTCCCTGATTGTAATGTTTGACATGTTTTCTCTTTGCTGTGACCTTTACTCTGAAGCACTCAACCCAGTTCTTTCATTGTCCTCAAGCCACTGGCAAATGATTTATTGACAGGTTAACTCCACTGATGGACAAAGTAAAGCTATTCTCTGGTTTCACATTGTCTAGTTCTGGTTCCTTCTGTTTCACTGAGATTCCTAAATCTTCCAGCTTGGAGTAACTGCTATCACACATGCTAATCAGAAGTTTCTGTGTCACACCCCTGCTTTTAACTCAGCCATAACACAACCACATGAGCTTTGTGAAGTGAAAATGGCAGTTCCTCTGGGAGAAACACTTCACATTTAAAACTGGCTTTTTACATTACCTTATAACTTGAAATGCATTTGCACCAAAATGAGCTATGGAGAGAAGAAATTATAAAAGCAGGAGACAATAGTAGGGAGAGGAAGCTCTTAAAAACAGGCTGGAGACTTCCATTTTCAGATACCACCTTCCAGTATACACCTCCCACTTACCCAAATCTCAGCAAATGCCTCGTATACCCAGATCAAGACCCAAGCACAATCTGATCACCTGCAAGTACATACAAACACTTCACAATATTGTACCCAACATTGCACAAATGAAGTAACTAAATGGAAAGCCTCCCACTCTGCCCCACATGTTTTTCTGTATGAAAATAAAGAGTGGTGTGTAAGTGAATAACTGAATAGCATCTTGATGGGAAATTTAATCATTTTAATAATTCTGCCAAAGAAAGACAAATGTGATTTTTAATCTGCATTTATGTATACAGACACAAACTTTTGGCATATAGTTTGGCTTCAAAATAAAGAGATTCAGGCAATGTGCACCAAGATCAAAGGGAAATAATAGAACAAGGCAAGAGAATATCGGTGATGACTGGCATTCTACAATAGCAGAACACCTGCAGAGAGAGAAGTTAATGCCTAGATTCCACAGGCTTAACCCCTTTTCCCCGTTACCTGCCCGTTCCAAGGTTTTCCTGACCTTAGGCTGCAGCTTTCACTGCCTAATAACTTCCTTCAATGAGAGAATATTTAGAGGCAAGAAAAGAAGTCATAAGGTCACTCAAAGGCAGGGGAGCTGTATGTCAAACAAAGTACTCTTGCTGAATGGATGCTAGAAAAATAGAATGGCAACACCTTCACCCAGGTCCTACAGGGACTATGAAGTTAATCAAGAGGACTCATCTGTTAGTGAAACTCTTGGGTTTGCCAAAATCTGTAGTTCTTTTACAAATGATAAGGGATCTCTGCTGAGAAAACTGGTGTAGCTTGTTGCTATATGGAATCCCCTAATCCAAGATGAAGGGAGAGTTAAGGGAGCTGGAAAGAAATAGAGGGAATTCACTAGACAACTGAAATTAATAGCTGTCCTGTACATTGTCAGCAAGGAGAAAACTTCCCTTAGTGAACATACAAGTGCTGAGGTCTCAGCTGTCAAGACCCTCATACACCACAGCACTCCCATGTCACTCCCTGGAAGTTAATGGAAATAGCTCTTCTCCCTTCAAGGTTGTTGATGAATTTGTGGAGCTATAATAGTAACTCATTTATAGGACTTGGAAAGAAATGATTTTCATTTACTCACATCTCATTTGATTCTCTCCACACCTGTTGCAGTAGGTGTTCATAACTTGATTTGTAAGCACAGGAGGCTGAGGCCCAGAAATTTACAGCTCACAGCTAGTGAGTGGAAGAGCTAGACCCTGAACTCACACCATGACACTCAGTCTGAAATCCCATGCCTCTTCTGCCCCATCCAGCTACAAATGATCCCTCTCCTTCCTTAGGCCAGGTTGCCTTCTCTCATTTTCCACATCATTAATGACACCACCATCCCTATGCTTATAGGAACTGCATCTCTTGGATGCCAACGGTAACCCTCGCCATTTCTCATGTCCCATTTATCACCCAGTCTTGTCACTTGCAATAATGAAATATAACTGGAATGTACGCATTTAGCTTCATTTCTACCATCGTGATAGTAACACATGTAGATACCCTTTTCTCTTGGGCCACTCCTCTAGCTCCTGTCCAGTCCACCCACACTCACTCTGATGTCCCTAGGGTCTGATCTATTTTCAAAGTTTCTGTCTAAATCTTTGGTGGTTCATCAGGAAAGCGTAGCTACTTGTATACCTTTGCCTGAGGAAACACTCCTCCTCTATCAGGGGTGGTGCTCCTCTTCTGCAGAGCATGCAGCTTTGGAGGGGCACACAGGGAGCGGTGAGGGAGGAGGGACACCTGCCCAGCCAGCCGCATCAGTCGAATCAACTCTGGCAGTCAGTGGGGAGACAGTGCCCGTCAGTTGACAAATGGATGAAGATGTGCTTCTCTTATAGAATAGAACACTACTTGGCCATAGAGAAGGATGAGCCAGAGACATTTCTAGGTAAATGAACGGACCTTGAGACCATACTCATCAGTGAAATAAATCAAACACAGTTTCTCTGGTGGGAGAAACCGAAAGTAAAAATAAGGACTAAAATGTACACTAGGCATTGTGAAATGGTAAGAAAATGTTCAAATGGAAAAGGAGAGGACAAGGGAAGGGGAAGGGAGAAGGGAAAGTAGGGACAACAACAAAAAAGAGAAAATTAAAGGAAAAAGTAGAAACAAGTTTTGTACACGGGGAGGGAAGAAGTGAGATATACCATGTACTGATACAAATTACCTATGATGAATGTTACCATTATGCATACCTAAAATGTACCAATAAATGTTTTGCTAGAAAGAAAGAAAGAAAGAAAGAAAGAAAGAAAGAAAGAAAGAAAGAAAGAAAGAAAGAAAGAAAGAAAGAAAGAAAGAAAGAAAGAAAGAAAGAAAGAAAGAGAGAAAGAGAGAAAGAGAGAAAGAGAGAGAGAGAGAGAGAGAGAGAGAGAGAGAGAGA